>BQNB010036155.1:0-50342 GCA_026074375.1 Tanacetum coccineum
GGTTCTGCATAATCTTTAATACATTCAAACAAAGCTTTTATTATAGTTGTGTTAGATTTATCTAATATAACTAAACCTTAAACAAGCATAAGGAATCCGATCTATTGAAGTGGGATCAACAAGTGGTATCAGTATATATCAAGTAAGCAGTACCAACAAGTGAAAGTTACTACTGCTAGTACTTTTCTATAAGTTAATACTTTTTAGTTAGTTAGTACTTTCTGAAAGTTACTACTGCTTACTTGGTATCAGTATATATATATATATATTAAGTTAGTACTTTTTAGTAGCTTCATTCCTACCAAATCTCTTTTCTAAGAAGTTGCTAGAAGTGGTAGAAAAGAGATTTGGTAGGAATGAAGCTACTAAAAAGACTCAAATGAATCTCTTAAAGCAACAATATGAAAACTTCACTGCTCCAAGCTCAGAGATGCATGATCAAACTTTTAATAGGCTTCAAAAGCTTGTGACTCAGTTGGAGCTTTTGGGTGAAAAGATTTCACAAGAATAAGTTAATCAAAAGTTGTTAAGAAGTTTATCATCTAAGTGGAACACACATGCTATTGTGTGGATAAATAAAGCTGACTTGGATACAATAAGCATGGATGATCTCTACAACAACCTCAAGGTGTATGAACCAGAAGTTAAAGGGATGTCTAGCTCAATTTCAAGCACATAGAACATGGCTTTTGTGTCCTCTTCAAATAACAACACTAACAGCACTAATGAAGCAGTTAATACTGCTCTTAGAGTTTCTACTGCTAGCACACAAGTTAATGCTGCTAACTCTATAAATATTGATAACTTGAGTGATGTTGTTATTTGTGTATTCTTTGTTAGTCAACCAAATAGTCCTCAACTTGTACATGAGGACTTACAACAAATCCATCCAAATAACGTAGAAGAGATGGATTTGAGATGGCAAATGGCGATGTTGACTATGAGGGCAAGAAGGTTTTTAAAGAATATAGGAAGGAAGCTTACTGTTAATGGCAATGAGCCTATTGGATTTGATAAATATAAAATGGAGTGCTACAACTGCCATAAGAGGGGACATTTTGCTAGGGAGTGCAGTGCTCTAAGAAATCAAGACAACAAGAACAAGGAAAGATTAAGAAGGAGTGTGCCTGTGGAAATATCTACTTCTACAACTTTAGTGTCATGTGATGGTCTTGGTGGATATGACTGGAGTGATCAGGCTGAGGAAGGGCCTAATTATGCACTCATGGCTTTCTCATCTTCAAATTCTGTCCCAGAGGTATCCAATGATTCTATTTGTTCAAAATCTTGTTTGAAAACTATTAAATCTCTTAAATCTTAAAATGATCAACTATTAAAAGATTTAAAGAAATCTGAGTTAATGGTTCTAGGTTATAAGACAAGCTTAAAGTCAGTGGAAGAAAAACTTGAAGTTTATAAAGCAAATGAATCTATTTATTTACAAGATATTAAGGGCTTAAAATTTGAAATTCACATGGGAGAAATAGCTATTAGAGAGGTTAGGAAGAAGCTTGAAATAGTTCAAAAAGAAAAAGATGGAATTCAACTTAATGTAGATATATTTGATCATGCATCTAAAAGTTTAAACAAGCTCATAGAGAGTCAGATAGTTGACAATTGCAAGAAAGGTTTAGGCTATGAAAATTATAATGCAGTTCCACCTCCCTACACAGGAAATTTCTTGCCTCCAACACCTGACTTGTCTTTTATTGGTTTAGATGAGTTTGTTAATGAGCCTGTAGTTAAGAACTGTAAAGCTATGTCTAGTGAAGAAGAACCTAAGGTAGTTAGGAAGAATGATGATGCCCAAATTATTTAAGAATGGGTGTCAGATGATGAGGAAGAGGATGTGTCTCAGCCTAAAATTGAAAAGAAAATAGTTAGGCCTAGTATTGTAAAGAAAGAGTTTGTCAAATCTAAACAATAAGAAAAATCTACTAGGAAAACTATTAAGCAAGTTGAGCAACATAGGCAAAACACTCACAGTCTAAGAGGCAATCAAAGAAATTAGAACAATATGATGTCTCAAAAACTAAGAAGCAATTTTAAGATGTTTAATAAGGCCTGTTAAGGTTTAGTTATGCAAGATAAATCCTACACAACTTTGATAGAAACTTTGTTTGATAATACTAAAGTTTATGCGGAATCTAATCTTTAATATAAGAAGAATTCTTTAATGAAATAGTAACACAAGAACATAATTTAACTCAACAATAAAAGCTCGAATATTATTATTACAAATAATACGAATACTCTCCTTGTATCAGGGTCACAAACCTTGAGCTTTGACAATTCTTATGAATGATCGATTTGATACTTTGATACACTAGAATTTGATACCCTGGACTCATTTTTTAAATTATGAGTCCTCGTGGATTACTATATTTTCCTATGGTTCATTGATCTTCTTAACAAATTACTTTTACATATCTTTTTACAAAATATCTCATAATATTCCTAAGCATCATTTATCATTTTCTCAGAGCAGTCTTTATCCTTTCAGTAGTTGTAATCTTTCAGTAGTTGTAACATTGTACAGCATTAACTTTCATACACCAACACCCAGTAGCAACTTTTTGTTCCAACAGCACTAATATGTACATGCAACATTTCTACTCAGAATGTTTTCTTCCAATCTTTACCAGCAGTTATAAGTTACAATCGCGTACTAAACATTACTCTAGTAGTACCCTAATGTACTCTAGAGTACTATATTTTCTAGCTGTAGTGATTTGCAATGTATACTATACACTTGATCTTGTATTTTCACTAGCAGTATCTTACTTCATAGCATAGTTTTCATTAAGATTACTAACAACACTATTTTTCTGCTTAGCAGCAGTAACTAATTCCGTAATAGAAGTAAACTCATGAGGGCTTTTAATACTAAACATTCCTCCCCTTCATTTGATATTTTATCTCAAAATTCACATCATGTTTCTTCATTAAAGGCTTCTAATCACCAGTGGAGGCTTCCAAAACACTTCATTATTATTGAGTTGCTTTGTCAGTTAGCTTATGAAGTTGATTAACACATATTCATTGCAATGATTATTCGGTTTGAAGATGCATATTTTGCATAGGTGTTATTGTTTGCTGGTGTAAGGGGTGTTCTTCTTCTCAACCATACATTATGTGTTATTGTTTTATTGTTTTTATAGTTGATTTTTGATTTTTGTGTGTTTGTTTTTTTTTTTGTTGTTATTATGTTTTTTGTGTTGTGTGTGTTGGTGGTTGTTTTTGTTTTTTTTGGTTTTGTTGTTTTTTTTTTGTTTTTTGTTGGTTTTTCTATTGTGTTTTTTAGTTGTTGTTTGTTGCTGTTTTTGTTTTTTTTTCGTTTTAAGTTTTGGTGTTTTGTTTTATTTGTTTGGTTGTTTTGTAGTGTTTCTGTTTTCGTTGTGTTGGTTGGTTTATGTTGGTCTGTGTTGTTTTTTTTGTAGTTTTTTTTTTGTTTGGTGTCGTCTTTTGCTTGTACTTTTTTTTGTTTTGGTAACTTTGTTGTTTGTTTGTTTTTTGCTTTTCGTTGTTGTTTTTGTTGTTTTTGTGGTTTTGTTTTGTTTTTTGAAGTTGTTTTGGGTTTTGTTGTTAGTTGTTTTGGTTTTTTGTTTGTTTTGTTGTGTGTGGTTTGTTTTTTTGTTGTTTTTGTTTTTTGTGCTTTGGTTTTTGTTCTGGTGTACTAGACAGTTTGTTTTTTTTTTGCTTGTTGTTTGTGTTTTGTAGGGGTGTTTTAGTTTTTTGGTGTTTAGTGTTTGTGTTTGTCTTTTTTTTTTTTTGTTTTTGTTGTTGCCTTTGTTTTTTTTTCGTTTTGTTTGGGTATTTTGTTATTTTGGGTTTTTGTTTTTTTCTGTTGTTTTGTGGTTTTTTTTGTTTTTTTTTTGGTTTTATGTTTGTTGTTTTGTTCTGTTAGTTTTGTTTTCTTTTTTTGTGTTTTTATTGAAGTTGAGGGTCTCTTTTGTGTTTTTGTTCTATGTGTTTTTTGTCTTGTGTTTTGTTTATGTGTATTTGTTTTGTTATTGTTTTTTTTTTTTTTTTTTTTGTTTTTGGTGTTGTTTTTGTAGTGATTTTTTTGGTGTTGGTTGTTTTTTGTTGTTATAGTTGGCTTTTTGAGTTTTTTTTTTTTTTTGTTTTGTTTTTTTTTTTCTTTTGGGGTTGTTTATTTTGTGTTTGTCTGTTGTTTGTTTTTTTTATGTGTGTTACATTTTTTTTTTTTTAGATGATGTTTTTTTGTTTTTTTTTTAGGTGTGGTGTTTGGTTTTTTTTCTGTTTTTTGTGTTGGTTGTTTTTTTATGTTTGTATTTTTTGTGATGTTTTTTCTTTTTTGCTGTTGTTTAGTTTTGGTTTTTGTTGTTTTTTGTTGTTTGTTGTTGTTTGGTTGGGTTTGTGTTGGTTTTTTTAGTGTTGTTTTTGTTTTGTTTTTTTTTGTTGTTCTTGTTTCTTTTTTTGTGTTTTTGTTTGTTATGTTTTGGGTTTTTTTTTTTTGGTTTTTTTTTTTTTTTTGGTTGGGTTTAGTATTTTTGTGGATGTTTTGTTTTGTTTTTGTTTTGTTGTGTTTGTGTGTTTTAAGTTTTAGTGTGTTGTTTTTGTTGTTTGTGTTTTGGAGTTTTTTGGGTTTTTTTTTTGTTTGTTGTTTCTTCTGTTTTTTTTTTGTGGTTTTACGTTTATTGGGTAGGTTGGTGACTTTTGTTTTGGAGTTTTGTTTATTTGTGTTTTTTGTGGACTGGTGTTTTTGTTTGTTGGTGTATGTTTGGTGGTTTTTGTTTGGTTGTTTTTGTTTGGGTGGCACGTGTTTTTTGTTTTTGTGTGTCTTTTATTTTTTGGTTGGCTTGTCTTTTTCTGTTGGTTTTTTGTCTTGTGTTTTTGTTTTGTTTTTTTTGTTTGTTGTTTTTTTTTGTTTTTGTTTTGTGTATTTTGTTTTTTGTTGTGTTTTTGTTTGTTTAAATATTTGTTGTTGTGTGTCGTTTGTTGGTTTCTTCTTTTTTTGTTTTTAGTGTTTTTTTGTGTGTGGTTGTTTTTGTTGTGTATGTTCCTCTGCTCCGTGATGTGGGTGTTTTGTGTGTGTGTTTGTGTGTTTCTTACTTTTGGGGTGTGGCTGTTTTTGGATTTTTTTGTTGGTTGTGTTCGGTGGTTCGGTTTTTTGTTCGTTGTGTTTTTTTTTTGGTTGGTAGTTGTTTGTTTGGTTTTTTTCGGTGTTTTTGGTTGTTGTTGTTTTGCGCTGTTTTCGTTATTTGGTGGTGTTTGTTTGTTTTAGTGGTGTTCTTTTTTTTTGTTGTGTGGTGTTTTGTGTGTGTTGTTTATTTTGTTGTTTTGTTTTGTTGATTTTTTGTGCGTGTTGTTGTTGGGGTTATGTTTTTTGGTTTTGTTTGGTGTTTGTGTTGGTGGTGCGCTGAGGTTGTGTTTGGTCTTTGTTAGTGTTTTGTTTTTTTTTAGTGGTTGTGTTATTTGGTGTGTGTTGTGTGTTATTCTCCGTTGGTTTTGTATGGTTTTGTTTTGGTCGTTGGGGTTTGTTTGTGTTCGTTTATTTTTGTTGGTGTTGTTTTTTTTGTTTGGTTTGATGTCTTTTGGTTTTGTGTTGTTTTTATGTTATGTTCGGATGTGTTTTGGGTCTGTGTTTTTGTGTTCGTGTTTGGTTTTTTTGGCGTTTGGTTGTATTGTGTTATTTAGTTTTTTGTTGGTTTTTTTGGTGGTTTTCTTGGTAGTTTTTTGTGTTGGTTTTTTTTTTGTTTTTTTTTTTTTTGTTTTTTTTCGTGTTGTTGATTGTTGTGAGTTTTTATTGGGGGTGTTTGGTGTTTGTTTTTTGTGTTTGGTTGTTGGGTGTGAATTTTTTTTATAATATAAAAAAATATTTTAATTAGTTTATTTATTGTTTATGATTAATAGGGTTTTTTTTTTAAATTTATTTAGATTGTTGTTATTTTGTATATTATTTTGTGTTGATGTTATTTTTACTCTATATAAATAAGTTCTATAAGAAGAGTAGAAATTTTCTATTATTATAATATAGTAATAATGTATCTAGATGTAATATATATTTAATTTAGACTATTTATATCATAATATATAAAATAATATAATAGATAAAATAAATAATAAATATAAATGAAGAAATTAAATATAACGAAATAAATAAATTAAAAAAAAAAATATTAAATAATAGATAAAAATATTTATCAAGATAATAATAATTAATACAATAAATTAATTATTTAAAAGATTTTAAAAAATTTTAATTATAAATAAATAACAAATTAAAAAAAAAAATGATTAGACACTAGAAATAAAAAGAAATATATTATAACGAATATAATATGTTAAATAAAAAATTAAAAATATATAAAATTAATAACTTATAAAATTTAAATAATACTATATCAATATAAAAAAAAGGAGATTAAAAAGTATTAAAAAAATATTTTTGATAAAATAAAATATATTATAATATAAAAAAAAATATAAAACAAAATATGCATGTTTAAAACCTCACGAAGTATACTCCCAGGAATCATATAATTTCAAAGAATCAAAACTTTGTTTTCCTAGTAGGATTCTCCACAATGTTTCTTCTTTATTATGCTCAAACTTTATCGTTAGATTAACCCCCATAGTACACTCTCATATCCTTCTTTTGGTCTTGTATATCCATTGCTTAGCTTTTACTAATTCCATAGAGTTTCCTATCTTCTCTGTCAAAAACTTTTAAGCATCTGAATCATTAATGTAGTACCTCTTTGAATTTCCATTAGCTATTATGTTTCTGTAGTAGCATCTTTCTTCTTTACATTGTTCTTTCCAATCAATAATGCTTGGCAGGTTAGTAGCTAAAGTATAGCAATCAACTAATACTTCCTTTCATAAGGAATGACTTCATCATACTTTGAAGTCAGTCTATTTCTTTAGCACTTCATGTTTGTTCTTGGAAGGCTCTTATTCTAGTCATCACTTGCTCTTTTAGAACTGCTTTCTTCTCTTGTCTTACTGCTTTCTTCTCTTACTTCACTACCTCCCACTAATTTTGTATCCATTCATTGCTTTATCAAATAACTCTTAAACATTGGCAAAGGACTTAGTCTTCAAGTCTTTAGGCTTCTATCCTTCCATGTTTCTCAGATAGGTAGTCGTGATACTTATTTGTTGAGTTTTGGTAGGTGGTTTGTTCCTTTTTTCCTCTACTCTTTTAGCTGCAAAGAATTTTCTTCTTTTCTTCAAGAGTTGTTGAAATAATTTAGACTTTTCTTTAATTGTTAACTCTTCTTGTTCCTCTGCTTGCAGCCTTTGAGCTAATTCATAGTCAGTCTCTACCTTATCCTGAATATCATTCCATTATGCAATTAAGGCAACATTGGCTTCTTTTTTTTCTCTTGTGATCCCTTCTTCCTTATCAAATTGAGCTTGTAGCCTTGTAGCTTCTTGTTCATCAAAGAGGACTTGATCTTTCTTCTTCATCTTCAAAGGTTCTTCAACCATGATTCCTTTACCTTGTCCTTTGAGAAGTTATTGGTGTAGATGCTTGTCTTGCTCTTGATAACAAGCCTTTAAGCCATTGGATCTTGTATCCCAATTGTAGTTGTTGTAGCAGCAGTTGTAAAGCCTTGGGTTTAGCACTCTTTAATTCTGCCAGTGCTTGAGCTAAATAATGGCAACATCAGATTAATCTTTTGGATACTTACTGGAATTGTACTTGTAGTTGTAGCAGCGTTAACCACGGGCTCTCCAGTTTCTACAAACACCTAATCACCATCAAGATCATGCACTCCAAACATATCAGCATCATGAACATTCTCCAGGGTGATGTCTTCATCAGCATCAATATCATGAATTTCCTCCCCTGTTTGGATGCATTCTCATGATCACCCAAACTAGCTTCATCATCTGAGGAATCAATTTCTACAGACGACCAAACCTTGTATAACCTTTTAAGACCATGAGTTCTGAACTTTTTCTTTCTCTCTAGCTTCTTGACTCTCTTTTTCAGACTTGTAATCTCCTGTGCTTGAGCAGTCTTTGTTGTCTCCAAGTCAAGAACCCTTTCAGGCAATTTTGTACACATTTCCATCAATTCTTTAAGTTCAATTCTGTCCTCATCACTTCGAGGTGTGTTAACTCATTCGAGTGGTGAATCATAGGACTGTTTAGACAAAAATCCTCAAAACTAGTTTGGAGGTCTGTCCCCCATGGTGTTTCTTGGGCCTGGGACCACCACCTGAACTAGTTCCAATGGAACTTGGTTCATTAGGTGTTGCCTTGGATTGGGACTTAGAGATGTTACCTCTATCCTGCTCTGCATCTAAGCCAGTAGCAGTAGTGGTAGCCCTTTCTAAACTGTCATCCTTCTCTTTATAGACAGCCTCATCTGCTACATTCTCCACAGGAACACTAGACTGAGGAATCTCAGTGTCCTTTCTCTTGGGCTTCCTTGGCCTCTGTTTCCTTTGAGGTTGTGATGTTGATGGTGGAATAATAGTGGGTGTGTGATGGGGATCAGTCGGTATGTCTGAACCTTCACCCTGTTCCTGTTGAGCTTGCACCATCATAGTTGAGAACAAGGGTGTTACTCTACTAAAAAAGTCCTTTCCTCGCCTCTTCATATTAGCAAAAACCTTCTTTGTGTGAGATGGTTTAATATAAATTATGTTATGATTTATCATTCCTTCCAGTTGATTATCCAAAAATACTTGCACAAATCTTAGATACATCAATAATTTGCCAGTACTATCCAAGTTTTTCACTATGCTTTCAAAAATATACTTGGAAAAGTTGATCTTTTGGTTTATGGCTAAACATATAATTGCAGAGGCCATAGTGCTACTAAATTCATTCCATACAGTAGTCTTAGCACTTAGGCATTGCAAAATAGTATGGATAAGAAATTTCCATTGGGGAGAGAAGAATGCCTTATAAAAAGTAAGATGCTATGAAAGTTTTTCATACCCGATGAGTGTAAGTTGTTCAAAAATTGTAGCATTTGGCAGACAATCAACACCATTAGCATCTTTCAGTTGAAGATCTCTTCTTACAGTTGCTTTGTCACACCCTGCCAAGGCGGAAACACGAGACGCGACGAGAAAGGGAATCATTACAACACATTGGCGTCTATATAAAGAAACTAAAACATGCATAAAATACAAGGTATAGACACGCAATGTCATGAAAATACCCAAACACATCAACAAAATCCAAAAGGGTTCAGACCATTGAAATGAAGGAGTTCATGCCAAAGTTCATGACTTGCAAACATTTATAATCCTAACCATGCAAAAATTAACATTCATCATCCAAACAATTAACAAAATCTAGATAACCTAAACGTTCACCAGCTCGCCTACGGTCCATCTAGACTGTTCCTAACTTTAATATCTCCTGCTGAATACCTGAAAATGATGCTTATACGTAAAACAATGGTTGGTGAGAAACATAGGTTTTCAGACACACATATCCAATTCATTTCCAAAACAATTTAACCAATTACTGTGATTATAAAACAATACTTTTGCATGACAACTATGCTAACTAACATACAAGCTAACATGCAATTCAAACCAACAAATCATATACTGGATAGGAATACCCATCTGATCCCTCAAACACTAAGCACACGACCCACATCGCCCTTGGATCATACCAAATCTCTTTCCCTCTAGCTCAGGACATGGATACCCAAAAGTAATCCTCCTAACTAGGCAACAAATCAATATCACAACACATAACATGTAGCACTAAATGCATATCAGTCACATAATAGTCCATGCATTTACACTAACATATAATCACAGGAATTCGAAACCCATTTCAACACTTGCATCATTTCCATGCCAAGTTTAAAATGCAATAAAAAGTGGGACTATGTAACTCATCTGAATGCTCATAACACAGCTTCTAATTCTTATCACCCAACTATACAAATAAATAAACACGGTTACACGTGACCAAGCAAAAAGCTTTAGTCCATGCTAACACAAATAAATGGTGTCTTAGGGTTGATTATCATCATGGTGTCATCTCGACACATTCCCCAACCTTAACACCTCATTAACCACTTTACAATAGTTAACTACAATTTATTCAAAAATGCAGAATTTTAGTGTATCTTTACTAACTCAACACCTTTACTTGCTGACCTTCATAAATTATACCAAAAATCACCTAAGTTCGTTTATGACTTTACTAACTTCCTTCTGATTCCCAACTACTCATTACATGTGCAACTATCCCAAATAAAATCCAACTTCAAAACTGTCCCAATTCGGATTTGATTGCACACTAAAATGTATGGCCCTAATTACCATACTTAGACACACAATCAGAAACTATCATTCTAGGGTTTCTTTATGTACATATAGAACCTAATCATTGTAGTTTGGCTAACCTTAATTCCACTTTAAGTTAGGGTTTTACCCTCCCAAACATGACTTAATTCTGACCCATTTTTACTGTTTTGACAATTTTTATTGTAACCAATATTTAACCAACTTCCAAACTCCAAATCATTCGATGCTAGACTTTTTGAAAAATAGACTCTTTGAACTACAATTTAGGCTCTTGAATCATATCAAAACACGTTTCTAACATCTAGATATCATCAGTTAAACACAGACCAAAATTCTGCTCAACTCTAAATCTTGTTCTAACACAAACCCTAACATGCATGATCATAACCCTAAACTAACCCTAATCATTATACCATCATTAAAATTCATATATAATGTGTATTTTATGTAAACCCTAGTACGATCACATTATTTGTTACATGATTTGAAAGATTAAACAAAAACTTAATTAAGATCATACCTAAACCTTCATTTGATTATACTTGAATCACACCTTGAATCTTGATAAAAAAAATAATTTTTTTCTTCTTCTTGAGGGTTTCGGCCAAACAACAAAAGAGAGGAGAGAAAAGTGTTTTAGGGATTTATTGATCTTATATTTATACTACCTAGAATCCTAATTGTAATCAGATTTGTTTCCTTTTTTTCTTTCTTTATAACCGATCCAATCACCTCCCTTATTAATTAATTATTTTTTTTTATATTTTTCTATACAAATTCCTTCTCCCACCACCCTCATACATATATATTTTTATTTTTTTTATATTAATTATATTATTTATTACGTAAGTTTTCATAAAAACTAAGCTAATTTGGTAAACTTTTTACATAAAGCCACTTACTAAATTTCATAAAAAAATAACTTTTCATTTCACATTTTACTTTCTATATTTAGAAAGTCTACTATAAGTATCCAAATTTCACTCACTTCACTTATTTCCAACATGATACATTTCCCATAAATGCTTAACACAAAATCATCTAACTATCGACGTAGCATTACACGTAATATGCCCTACCTTTCCATTATCACTATACGTGAACAAATGGAATACTCATCTCCACACACAACGCACTCAAAATGAGATTATCACACACCTCAAAATGATATCATACACCTATTCAAACCACTTAGCACACACATATAACACATAGCACAACAAGGAATCATACAAAATGAACTCTTAGCCACTTCTAAAGGTATCACTAACCTGATTAGATCATGGATGTTATAGTATCCCCTCCTTGAGGAAATCTCGTCCTAAGATTTAACTAGCAGGCTCAACAACTCCGTCCATGAAAAACTATGGATACTTAATCCTCATCTGGTCTTCGTGTTCCCAAGTAAACTCAGGACCACGTTTCGAATTCCCTCTAACCTTAACAAGCACTACCTTCCTATGTTTCAACTTCCTAATTTCTCGATCCATAATCTCTACAGGTTCCTCGACAAAACAAAGTGTTCTTGTGACCTATATCTCATCTAATGGAACATGTAAATTTAGCATCGCCAGACACTTCTTTTGATTGGACACATAAATGTGTCATGCATGCTTATTCAATCCTCATGTAACCTCAACCTATAAGCTACAAGGCCAATCCTTTCAAGGATCTCAAACGGTCCTACATATCTCGGTGCTAACTTACCCTTCTTTCCAAAATGGAACTACATCCTTCCAAGGCGTTCAACTCTTAAACAATACACGATCCTCCTACTCAAACTCTAACGTTACGCCTATAATCAACATAGCTCTTTTGATGATCTCTCGACAGCTTTGAGCTTTTCTTTTATCAATAATGTCGGATTGGGGATGTTATGGGTTAGAACATCATTCACGGGCAATGTTGGCAATTTATTGCATCCATACATGTCGAGCTTTAATGTCATGAGCTTAGGGAAATGTAATTACTTTTTATGATGTTTGCATTTGTTGCTTAATCATACACTTGGAAATCTTGCGGTCCTACAATTGACTTATATAAACCTATGAATTCACCAACTTTATGTTGACGTTTTAAAGCATGTTTTCTCAGGTCAATGAGGCACCAGGTGCTAAGGATACATTGGGGATAGTCTTTTGGGGAGTCATGCATTAAAGATTTGGATTCATTGCACATTGGGATAATTATTATGACCTAAAATCTTTATTATCAAATGTTGAACAATTTAAGCCGTTGCGCTTTGTATTAAACAATTTCAATAAATCCAATGTATCGTAATTTAAATGACTCTTTTAGAGGTCGTTCTTATATCTTGTGCTATTAATCTATGAAGTAACGCTCTCAGACTCATTATTCTGCTGCGAATTTGGGGGTGTTATAGTATCTCTGGTTGTTGTAACAAGCCCGGAGGCTTTTGATGCTTAGCCTTCACCTTTGCACAAGTTAAACATTCGCTAACATAGGTAGCAATATCCCTCTTCATTCCCGGCCACCAGTACATATCTCGAAGGTCTTAGTACATCTTATCCGCTCTCGGATGTACCAAGTATCTTGATGCATGAGACTCATCCATTACACTTCCTACCAATAGAACCCAAATTCGATCCATAAAGTACCAACTCTCGTCTCCTTTTCTTTCCATTCGTTGATCTAAACCATGTAGCCTTTCTGCGAGTACGTTCTATTGCTTGAACGCCTCACTTTGGGCTGCCAGTATCATTCCTCTTACTCGTTTTAATTTCACTCTCTCCTTTCCACTCAACGCATAACTCACTACATTCGCTTTATTAGAGTATCACATAAATCATTCTTCAAAGTCTGAAAAGCCTCTTCTTGTCCTACGCTCCACTCATACTTCTGATTTCTCTCAGTTAGGAAAGTAAGAGGGTTCCACAATCTTAAAACAATTCACGATGAACGTCGGTAGTGACCTGCTAATCCTAAGAATAATCATTCAATTCCTCACTGCCTCACTCTTACTCGGGTCCATGTTAATACATTATGGTTGACCACGTGACCAAGAAAATGCACTTCTTCCAACCAAAACTCACACTTAGAAAACTTAGCATACAACTTCTCTTTCCTCGGTGATTCCAACACTAACTTCAATTGAACTTCATGTTCCTCCTTTGACTTTGAGTAGGCCAGAATGTCATTGATGAATATGATGACAAACCTACCTAAGTACGGTTTTCAAACCCAGTTCATTAAGTCCATGAAAACCGCTGGTGCTTTGGTTAACCCAAAAGGCATAACCGTAGACTCAAAATGTTCGTATCCCGTTCGAAATGCGGTCTTTGGAATGGCATCCTCATGCACTTGTAGCTGTGGATAACCTGACCGAAGACCTATCTTAGAGAAATGATACGCTCCTTGTAACTGATCAAATAAGTCATCGATCCTAGGGAGTGGATAACGGTTTTTAACAGTTAATTTGTTCAACTCCCTATAATCAATACACATGCGAAAAAAATCATCCTTCTTCTTTAACAAATAACACCGGTGCTCGCCACGAAAAATGACTAGGTCATATGAAACCCTTGTCTTCCAACTCTTGAAGTTGTTCAGACAATTCTTGCATTTCTGAGGGTGCTAGACGATATGGAGACTTCGCGACTAGCGTCGCTCCATGAACTAAGTCTACGCGGAACTCAACTTGTCGTTGCGGTGGTCATTGACAAGTCTTTCGAAAGCACATCAATAAAATCTCGTACGACGGAAATATCACTCAATTTTGATTTACCTACCTTTGTGTTTATTAACGTTTTCACTACTCCTTGAGTACGCTCACCATGAACCCGAAGTATCTCATCACCTTCCAATGGTATCCTAACCACCTTCTCATGACATACTATCACAAACTTCCTCTTGGACAACCAATCCATTCCCACAATCACATCAAAGCTTCCACGACTTAACGGTATCAACGAACTCTAAGGGTTACGAACAATCGAATAGGATAACAAACGAATATCGAGTCAAAGGCTAGAATGTATATAGGAGATTCCACATATGAAAATATACGTGGATCAAATTACATAAGAATCGTTTAAAAGAAAGGATACGTATATGTACCGAGTAAACACGCGAACAAAAAAAATCAACAGACGTACCACGACAAAAGAACACATAAAAAATCAATACAAATGACGGAAATTTCTTATACCAATTATCGACTTTACTCGAAAGACCAAATTAAATAATGTTTTTATAAAAATTAATTTAAAATAAAGAAAAAAAGACAAACTGGGGAGCCCCTAGTCTAGGGCGGCCCCCTTAAATACACGGGCGGCCCCCTTAATTTTAAGGGGACCGCCCACCTATTTAAGGGGACCGCCCATAGACTGACGCTCCTCCAGTTTGTCCTATAAATACTGGACTTTTCCCCACTATTTTCTCACCTTTTGCACTCATTCTTTCTGTTCTAAAACAGCCCACACATCTCACTAAAATCCTTTGATCATTTAATCATAAAGCTTTGTTTCCAAGTGATCCAAGCTCAATTCCTCAAGTGCAAGAGAAAAATACTTCTATTATCAAGTGAAGAAGTATTACACCTTTGTGTGTTGTTACAATCTTATTGCATCCATATCATAACTTGTAAATCAATTGTATATCTTGTATTTGTGTGTAGTAGCTAGATCTTGGCGATCTTTGTAAGTATAGTTAGATCATGGTGATCTTACCAAGTAGTGTTAGATAGTGTTGTGATCATAAGTAGTGTTGTGTGAAGTGAATCTTGAGTTGTGAATTGGGTTTTCAGGAATAAAAAGGATGAAATGGGAATTGTGATAAGAAATAAAGCAAGATTGGTTGCTCAAGGGTACACACAAGAAGAAGGGATTGACTATGATGAAGTCTTTGCTCCTGTTGCAGGAATTGAACCAATTAGGCTATTTTTAGCTTATGCTTCATTTAAAGATTTTGTGGTGTATCAAATGGATGTAAAAAGTGTTTTTCTCTATGGGTAGATTGAAGAAGCGGTGTATGTATGTCAACCACTAGTATTTAAAGATCCAGACTTTCCTGATAAAGTATACAAGGTTGAAAAAGCACTGTATGGATTACATCAAGATCCTAGAGCTTGGTATGAAACATTGTCAACATATCTGTTAGACAATGGTTTTCAAAGAGGGAAAATTGGCAAGACCTTATTCATCAAAAGGCACAAAGGTGATATTCTGCTGGTCTAAGTTTATGTGGATGATATCATATTTGGTTCAACAAAGACGGAGCTATGCATTGCATTTGAGAAGTTGACGCATGAGAAATTTTAGATGAGTTCTATAGGAGAACTTACATTCTTCTTGGGATTACAAGTGAAGCAGAAGAAGGATGGCATATTTATTAGTCAAGATAAATATGTTGAAGAAATTTTAAAGAAATTTAGGTTTACAGAAGTCAAGACTACAAGCATACCAATGGAAACTCAAAAGCCTCTGCCCAAGGATGAAGATGGTGAAGAAGTGGATGTTCATATGTATAGGTCAATTATTGGTTCATTGATGTATCTTACATCTTCAAGGCCTAACATCATGTTTGCAGTGTGTGCATGTGCTGGATACCAAGTCAATCCAAAGGCTTCACATCTTCATGTTGTGAAAAGGATTTTTAGGTACTTAAAAGGTCAACCAAAATTATGTGATAAAGATTTTTAGGTGACATTTAAGATCAACCAAAATTGGGACTTTGGTATCCAAAAGATTCTCCTTTTGATTTGGTAGCATACACTGATAGTGATTATGCTGGAGCAAGCTTGGATAGGAAGTCTACAACAGGAGGTTGTCAATTCCTTGGATGTAGATTGATATCATGGCAGTGCAAGAAACAGACAGTGGTTGCAAATTCCACAACATAAGCTGAATATATGGCTGCTTCAAGTTGCTGTGGACAAGTGCTTTGGATTCAGAATCAACTACTTGATTATGGGTACAATTTTATGAATACAAGTTCTTTATTGACAATAACAGTACTATTTGCATAATTAAAAATCCTGTTTTTCATTTAAAAACAATAAGCAATAGAGATCAGGACTTCATTTTATTAGAGATTGCAATGAAAAGAAATTGATTCAATGGTCAAAATCCTATTGAAAGAATTTTGCGATTTGCTTACATAAGCGTTTGTTGTATGTAGATTGTTTTATATTTGATTGTTAGTATTGGAATGATGAATCTTTAAAGTCTTTTATCTCTTTATGTTTTTATAGAATTTTGTATAAATTAGTATTGTTATTCATGTCACTAAAAGTTTCTGCTGTTAAGTATAATTAGTACTGCTGGTTATACTTAATACTGCTGAGTTTCTACTGTTAGTTATACTTAATACTGTTAGATTGATGATGGAAAAGCTTTTTGGAATGGAATTGGAGTTAATACTGGTGACTCAAAGTTAATGTTGCTAGGCATAACTTACTACTGCTGGTTCTAAGTTAATGCTGTTAGGCATAAACTTACTACTGTTGGGTTACTACTACTGGGTTAAAGTTACAACTGTTGAGGGTATTTTCATAAATACTTCGATTAAGGGTTTCAATCAGTCATTTAATCGGTTTCATACTTTCGTAAACTCTCTAATCACAAACCCTAACTTAATTTTATCATCCATTATCAATACCCAACACAAATGTCGACTCTAAAGTTTGCAGATACTCATAGCATGGTCGCGTTTTTGTCTAAACCTGCATAAAGTGATGGGTTTGAACAAATTGTAGATTTTTTGAATGCACACTCTATAAAGTATACACTAACAGTTAATCCCACTATATATACTTTGTGTATCGAACACTTCTGGTCTACTATCAAGGCAAAAACTATTAATGGGGAAGTATAGTTACATGCTCTGGTAGATGGTAAGAAGATAATCATCAATGAGTCATCTGTTAGAAGAGATCTTAAACTAGAAGATAAGGAAGGTATTGATTGTTTACCAAACTCTACCATTTTTGAACAACTTACATTGATGGGATATGAGAAAATTTCACAGAAGCTCACTTTTTATAAGCCATTCTTCTCTCCACAATGGAAATTTATGATTCATACTATTCTACAATGTCTAAGTTCAAAGACTACTACATGAAATGAGTTTAGTAGTACTATGGCATCTGCAATTATCTGTTTGGCTACAAATCAGAAGTTTAACTTTTCAAAATATATTTTTGAAAGTATGATTAGAAACTTGGATAATGTGTTTGGGAAATTTTTAATGTATCCAAGGTTTGTACAAGTGTTTTTGAATCAACAACTTGATGGGCTGACAAATCATAAGAGAATTTATATTGCACCCTCTCACACTAAAAATATATTTGGAAATATAAGAAGGGTAGGCAAAGGTTTTTCTGGTAGAGTAACACCTTTATTTCCAACAATGGTGGTACAAAACCAATCAGAATTGGGTGAAGGTTTAGCAATTCTAACTGATCCCCATCACACACCCACCATTATTCAATCATCAACTCAACCTCAAAAGACACTAACCTAGGAATCCTAAGAGAAAAGACACTCAGGTACCTCAGCCTAGTGATCCTAGTAAAAATGTTACAGATGAGGCTGTCCATAAGGAGTTGGGTGACAGTTTGGTGAGGGCTGCCACTACTGCTTCTAGCTTAGAAGCAGAGCAGAACAGCGGTAACATAACTAAGACCCGATCCAAGGCAACACTTAATGAATCTAGTTCCCTAGGAACTACTTCAAGTGGTGGTCCCAGGTGCCAAGAAACCATAGGGGATACTATTGCTCAAACTAGGTTTGAGAATGTATCTAAACATTCCAATGATTCACTGCTCGCAAGAGGTAACACACTTTGAAGTGATGAGGATAGACTTAAACTTAATGAATTGATGGAATTATGTACCACTTTACAAACCAGAGTTCTTGATTTGGAGAAGACAAAGACCTCTCAAGCTAATGAGATTTCCACTTTGAAAAGGAGGGTCAAGAAGCTTGAAAAGAAAGATAGGTCAAGAACTCATAAGCTAAAGAGATTATATAAAGTAGGTTTAACTGCTAGGGTAGAATCCTCTAGTGATGAATACTTATTATTCTTTCCTAAGAATAATTTGTATGATACTTTGCTTATGTATATGTATTATATATATATAATATCACACTGCTAAGCTAATTATTGATGCTGCTTAAGTTAGTGTTGCTGGTGATAGTTAGTACTGCTAGTGCTGCAACAACTGTTAGTGCTGCTACAACAACTACTGCTATAATTAAAACTGTTGATGATATTACTTTGGCTCAAGCACTTGAGGAAATGAAAAGTACAAAACCCAAGAAGAAAGGGGTTGTTATACAAGAGCTAGGTGAATCTACAACAACAATATCTTCACAACTATCTTCACAACAATCATAGTAAAAGGTAAAGGGATATTGATAGAACCCGTGAAGCCTATGAACAAGAAAGATCAAATCATCAGGGTTGATGAAGAAACTGCTTTAAATTTACAAGCTGAATTTGATGAAGAAGAAAGACTTGCAAGAGAGAAAGCTAAAAAAGAAGAAGAAGCCAATATTGCCTTGATTGAAACATGGGATGATATGCAGGTAAAGATTGATGTTGGTCATCAATTAGCTGAAAGAATGTAAGCATAAGAACAAGAAGATGTGTATATTGAAGAAAAGGCTACATTATTTCAACAACTCTTAGAGAAAAGAAGGAATCATTTTACAGCTAAATGAGCATAAGAGAAAAGAAACAAACCACCAACAAAAGCTTAACATAGAAAGATAATATGTACTTACCTAAAAAACATGGAAGGATACAAGCTCAAAGATTTGAAGTTGAAAGAGTTTGATTCTATCCAAGAGATGTTTGACAGAGCATTCAAAAGGGTAAATACATTTGAAGACTTTAGAACAGAGTTGGTGAAAGGAAAAGAAAAAAAGCAGGAACAGAGTTGATACAAGAGATTACAAAGAAGCAAAAAGTGGACGATGACAAAGAAACAACAGAGCTTAAACAGTTAATGAAAATCATTCCAAATGAAGAAGAAGTAGCAATTGATGTTATACCTTTAGTTGTTTAGTATCCAAGTATTGTTGACTGGAAGATTTATAAAGAAGGAAGAAAAAGATATTATCAAATAATGAGAGCTAATGGAAAGTCTTAAATGTACATGATCTTTAGTCAAATGCTTAAAAGTTTTGACATGGAAGATTTGGAAGATTTGTACAAGTGGGTAAAAGCTAAATATGAGTCAACAACACCAGTGGAAGACTTGGATTTGTTGTTAGGGGTGATTTGAAAACAATGTTTAAACCACATGTAGAAGATTAAGTATGAAGGAATCAACAAGAATCAAAGTGTTGAATTGGAAGCTGTATGACTCTTGTGGAGTACATTCTTTGATGATGCAACATGTGCAGATTTATATGTTAGTAGAGAAGAAGTATCCCCTTGCATCACTTACACTTTCAATGATGTTAGAAAAGAAGCTTATAATTGATCATGAAAGTGAAATGGCTTATCAGTTTCCGAAATTCATCATAAAACAGCTTAAGAAGTAAAGAAGTATGTGGAAGCATCCTCCTAGTGTTGATGAAGCTTTAAATGAATAAACTTGATGATTTTAAAGAAGAATATCAAGTTTAGGGGAGGATTGTTAGGATTAAAAGTCTTCTTGATGCTGTTAGAATTACTTCTACTCGTGTTTGTGTTAATGCTGCTCAGTTGGATTTAGTGCTGCTCATGAACTTCAAAGAAAATATGCTAAGTGTTTACTACTGCTAGTACACAGTTACTACTGCTAGTGAATATTAGTACTGCTAGTAAAAATATGCTAAGTATTTCCTATTGCTAGTACAAAGTTACTACTGCTAGTGAGTATTAGTACTGCTCAAGGTTAAGACTACTCAGAGATAAGGTAATGCTGCTGAGGTTAATAAGTTAGTACTGTTTGTTGTTAGTACTGCTTATATGATATGTATTAAGTTATTTGTTTATAGAAAAAATTATGGATACATAGGAAAGTATTGTAAGACGACTAGGGCTCCTTAATGTATAAAAGGAGGTCCTAGGGCATAGAGTTTGATATATTTTATCAATCTTTTGAAGTCTTAGACGTATAATTCATAGCTTCAAGGTCTTTGTAACCCTAATACTTTAAGAGTATTCGTATTATTATCATTAATAATATTGGAGCTTATTTGTTGAATTGTATGTTCATTAAATTATTGTTTCATTGATAATTCTTCTTAATATTAAAGATTAGATTCCGCATAATCTTTAATACATTCAAACATAGTTTCTACTATAGTTGTGTTAGATTTATCTAATATAACTAAACCTTAAACAAGCTTAAGGAATTTGATCTATTGAAGTGGGATCAACAGAGTGTTGCACAGGGTTACACGGGATGGCTATGGCTGACTGTGAGTCGTAGTTAAATGGTATATTGTTGTAGTCAAAACCATAATCCTTAAGCTATGTTCTCATCTAAAGTACTTCAGCACAACTTGCAGATCCACGTACTCGGCTTCTGCCGTTAACATTGCAGTGCAGTCTTGCTTCTTGGACATCCAACTAACCAACTTATCACTTAGGAATTGAATTCCTCCAAAAGTGTTTTTGCGTGTATCAAGACAACCTGCATGGTCGGCGTCTGAAAAAGTGGTTAGTTCATAACCAGAATCCTTCGAATACTAGAGTCCCATGTTAATGGTCTTCTTTAAGTACCGAAAGATCCTTTTAACCTCTTTAAGGTATTTTTCAATTGGTCTAGCTTGATAACGTGTACAGTAACATACTACTTGCACTAGGTCTGGTCTACTAGATGTCAGATACATGAGTGACCTAATCATACTTTGGTAGTTTGTTTAATCTACATGTGTACCACTCAGACATGCATCCAGTTTTGGCGATGTAGCCATTGGTGTACCAATGCTATCACATTTGTCCATACTATTCCTTTTTAGTATTGCTAAAGCATACTTAGACTAGTTGATAAAGATACCTTGTGGGGATTGGTGGATCTGAAGACCTAAAAAGAATTTCATTTCCCCCATCAAGGACATGTCAAGTCTATTGTGCATTAGTTTTTCAAACTTTTAGGAAAATTTTAGGTTTGTTGACCCGAAAATTATGTCATCAACGTAAATTTGCACAAGTAGAATATCCTCCCCGTATCTTATCGTATATAGTGTGGGGTCTGTTGTACCTTTAGAGAAACCTTTGGATATCAGGAATTTCGAGAGTTCATAATACCAGGCTCTTGGAGCTTGCTTCAATCCATAAAGTGCTTTCCTAAGGCGGTAGACTTTGTCTGGATGATCGGGATCAACAAACCCGTCTAGCTAACTTACATATACTTCTTCCTTCAATGGACCGTTAAGAAAAGCCATTTTTACGTCCATCTGATAGATAGTAAATGATTTGTGTGTAGTGTAGGCAATGAAAATCCGAACAGCTTCCAATCATACGACTGGTGCAAAATATTCTTCAAAATCAATACCCTCTTCCTGACGATATCCTTTAGCTACAAGTCATGCCTTATTTCGAATGGCAATATTGTCTTCATCTTTCTTGTTTTTCCACAATGACTTAAGATTAATCACTGTCTTTCCAAAGGGTTTGTCAACAAGTTCCCAGACTTTGAGTCTGTCGAATTGATGAAGCTCTTCCTGCATTGCTTTAATCCATGCGTGATCAGTCATTGCTTCCTTAATGTTTTTTGGTTCAGCAGTACTCATGGTGAGCGCAAACATGCACATTTTAGGATTTGTAGCAAGTTATCGTCTTGTTTGCACACGCTTTGATGGATTTCCACAAACTGGTTCTAGCGGATGATCTTTAGTCCAATGGTAGTTGGAACGGTGTCTTTGGTAGAATGTATGAATGTTTGAAGTATCAACATTGCGCAAGGAAGACTGAGTAGCTTCTATTCCTAGTGGAGCAAAAGGATTGATAAATTCATATGATTCAAACTCTGCATCTTCTTCTTGATCATTGTTGTTTTCCTCAGCATTGACATCTGTTGGTGGAATAATCGGTTCTAATTTAGGTTGAACATTCAATGTAGGTTGTGTATCATGTTGTTGAAGATAATCAGAGAGAGCGAAAGACTTTGACACACTTTGATTTCCTGTATTGAAGTATTCTTCATACATAGGACTGAATAATAACTCCAACTCTTGTAGTGATGTATCTGTCTTGTCTGCTGTAGGAACAACATTTGGAACCAGCTTTGAATGTGAAAATTTATTGATGTTGTCTTGAATTTCGAGTTCTGTACTGTTATGAACAGAAGTCTTTTGTAACTGAGGCGCGGGGCCAGATTTATCATAATCTAACACTTTTTGTCATTGTGGAGCGAGGTTTGAACTGTTATGATCAAACATCATTTGTCGTTGGAGAACGAGGCTTGAAGTGTTGTCATCAGATGTCATTACTTCCTTTAGTTTGTCAAAGTTGACATGAATGGATTCAACAATTATTCTTGTCCTCTTGTTATAGACTCTATATCCCTTCGATTGATTTGCATACCCAACAAAAATGCACGGATCCCCCTTCTCTTTCATCTTGTCAAGATTTTCACCATCTCTGACTAAGTAACAAGTGCAGCAAAAAATGTGAAGGTATTTAAGAGTAGGTTTCCTTTCATTAAGGATGTGGTATGGTGTCTTTTCATGTCTGGGGATTATGAGAGATCTATTCTTGGTGTAACATGTGGTTGCTATTGCTTTAGCCCAAAAGAAGAGTGGAAGTTTAGAAGCCGAAAGCATTGTTTGAGCAACCTCAACCAGAGTACAATTTCGTCTTTCAACAACGCCGTTCTGTTCAAGTGTATGAGCAATTGTCATTTGGTGAGAGATTCCTTCTTCTTTAAAGTAGGTTTGGAGTGTCTTATTTAAGAACTTTGTACCTTTGTCAGTTTGGACATTGATAACTAGAGCTTTAAGACTTCGTTGAATCATCTTTAGAAAGTCGATCAGTACTTATGGTGTCTCGTCCTTGGATCTCAAGAAATGAGTCCATGTGTATCTTAAATAGTCATCTATGATTACCAGAATGTATTTCCTTTCATTGATGCTTTCAACCCGTATAGGACCACATAAGTTCATATGAAGAAAATGTAACCACCCTTTTGAACTTGGAACAATTTTTGTCTTAATGTGCTTCTCTTTGCTTTACCCATTTCACAAGATGAGCATAGTTGATACTTTACATACTTCAACTTTGGTAGACCTTTCACAATGTCATTTTTAGAGAAGAAGTTTATGGTGTTAAAGTTAAGATGAGAAAGACGACGATGCCATAACCATGCTTGAGTTAGTGAAGCTTTTTCCATGAAGCATATTGGAGTTGGTGAAGACGATTCCTGTAGAGCTATTGTATAGATATCAGATCCATGATTACCTGTAAGTAGGTCGTTTCCCTGAAGATCTCTAACAAAGCATGTAGATTTTCTGAATGCAACTTCCAAATCCGCATCATAGAATTGACCAACGGATAATAGATTGTGATTGAGGCCTTCGACGTAATAAACCCTTTTGATCGTGACATTTCCTTGAACCATGATGCGGGTCGTTGTGGACTCACAAAGAGTTTTACAACTCCCTAGGCAGTGTACCTAACCGTTGTAGTGTAGTATAGGTAAGACTCAAGAGTTGTTATCGTTCTCTAGGGGAATAGCGTGTGAAGCTAAACCTAACTAAGACCTAAGGGGTTGAGAGAAGATTATTTTTGTGTTTTTATATTTTATAGAAAGCATGTAAAATCTCGGGTTTTAAAGGGGGTTTGGTTTTAAACTAATTAAACTAAACTACTTTGGTGAAAACTCGTATGGGTAAACAAACATATTTACTTAATCATGCATTACTCATTTGTTTGCTTCTCCTAATCTTATTGCTTTGTCACACTTTTGATGATCTGTGTAAATATTTCCTAAGTCATGAACGAATTACACGAACCCGCCGTCTATGTAATGTTCCGTTAAGGCAACGCACAAGTAAGGTAGTATGAAGACTATTACAAGGCCCCTAAGAGTACATTACATGCATTAAAATATTTAAGAGGTGATTAACCGTAGATGGGTAAGGTAGTATGAACATTGTTACCGATGAAATGCTTTCTACACAATCGCGTTTCTCTAGACGTCTATGCTAATGTAATATTTTATAGCCATTCTTCTAAAGCCTAACTCGCACATCCATCACAAGAAGTAATATTAAAAGAATCTACAAACTAAGTTTCATGCAATCATAAGTAAATACTAATAGATCTAGTCTAGCATGTTAAAGAGAAGCAAAGAACAATAATCAATCAAACAACACATAGACATATTGAATGAATAAAAGATACAGGACTTCACTTGATTATAACATGAGTAATAGGAGGTTACAAAGGGTTTTGAGAACCTTAAAAATGACCTAAAAGCTGCTACAACTCGAACCCTAACTATAAAGTTCGTCTCCCAAAATAGGAAATAGATCGCGATGGCATTGCGAGAATCCTGACGCTGTCGCTTCGCCGAATTTTCAAGGGTTTTATTGAGGCGGTTACGTTTTGATGCCATCACAATTCGCTTGTAGGTTCTGACGGCGTCACTAGGAATTGTGACGTCGTCTTCAGACACTGTATGCAATTCTTTGAAGCCACTTCGTGTAAAGCTGCAATCTTGTCTCATTTCTTCCCAAATTGAGTCCAAGTCACGTGTATATCCTCCAAAAGCTTCCTAAATACTAAAAACACAAAAAGAAATGATTAAGCACGTATTTTGGGCATATTTGCATGATTTTAGAGGTTAAATGACCCCGAAAAAGTATATAAAATGACACCTCATCAAATACCCCTACTCTTGGGATTTGCTTGTTCTCAAGCAAATGGGATTTTCTACCTAGACAGTAGCAATATCGGGGGCATTTATCTTACTTTTAAAAGATAATTTATGACACAACCAATTAGACCTCAAAATAAAAGCACCGAAGTTATACACTAGCACCTCACAATAAGTGTTTGGATTCTCTCTTCTCTCGGGTGTATGATGAATAACAATATGGGAAACGGAAAATTTACACTCATTACCTGTCATAGCATATAAATTACCATAAGCTTGATGAAGGATCAAACCTCTAACGCTATGGTGTAAGCACCTAGGAATTACTATCAAAGAGGTATTTAAAGGGTTGTGTTGTATGGGTGTAAGTTAAATTGAAACGGAAACACGGATGAGATTAATATAATGAGGTGGGATTTGGGGTGGTGGAGAGTATTAATTAAAAGTACAAATAATACAGGCGAGGCATTGCTAAGCCAAGACTATTGTCGAACGACCAAGGACTAAGATATACAAACTCTACATCAAACTTTTTCTTTTTTCTTTTCTGACACTTTCTGACATAAACATAAACATAAGAAAGATGGAATCCCGTACACTTTTTTCTTTTTTTCTATTTTTTTGATTTTCTTTTTCTTTTTCTCTTTTTTTTCTTTTTTGTACACTTTTGCCCTGCCATCTGCTGACGGAAAATACTTACTATACTATTATTTGATATAATCCTTATATACTATATATATTTACGTATAGCGTGTTCGGAGCCGCATCACTAACTAATGACCCGAATTAGAATGATCAATAAACATGGAGTATAATAAGCTTGTATAGGGGTAATACTTTGACTTTCTTCCCTAATTCTCCATAAAATAAAAACTACCATGAATCCCAATCGTCCTAAAACTGTATACACTAGTAAAAAAACTCGACTTAGCAACCACGTACTCAAGCAAATAATTAACTGGGTTTTACAATAATATACTAAAAACGAGTACATACTAGGAAGGCTAAGGCGATTTGGGTATAACATTTGGTGTGGGTGTAAACAATGCTATTCATTAATAATCTGGAATCCATAAGAAAATTACGAGAACCGCGAAAAGGATAGGCTCAGAGGGGTGTACTAGGGGTATCTTGCACTAAAAATGAGTGCGAAGCAAGGGTGTAGGGATAGTTATATGATCGAGGTGACCATAATAACAATTACAGGTTTAAAACAGGGTTTATCCTATTGCCTCTTATCATTTAGCAAATCCTAATCACACGAATGTGATCTCACTTGCGGTCTCGGAATGCATAACTAAAACAAGTTCTAGAATTTAATATACTACTAGTACACTCTCATATAGTTTTAACTGATACCAATGCTCCAGAAAAAGCAACAAAACCACATATGCATGATCAAATCCATGAACGCGACACATGTGATTGCTCATTCCTTAAGTCGAGCAAGATAAAGGTAAAACTATCTTAGGTATCAAAGATGGATACCTGAATTCCTAAAGATCTAGGGGCGAACCTTACATTTTTTGGGTGGAATTTTTTTGAGTGGTAGGGTTATTGTGCTAGTCATATAATTCTTATCCACGAGACGCTAATAATACTTAGTTTTCATTTGTATGTGCCATAGAAAAATTTAAATTTGGGTCAAAATTACCTTCTATGTTATGTTTCAGTATATTACACATCATTTTAAGGACAAAGCAAATTGCAATTGAAGGAATGGTTTCTAAGGCTAATTTTCCCCTTACACTTAAATTGAACATTGTCCCCAATGTTCTTAAAATTACCCAAATAAACGGATAAAGGGAAAAGAAACTAGTACTCCCTGGTTTTGCTCAATGATGGAGAAGAAACAATTGATAAGCTGGCTAAATCATCATCCAAGAATCGTCCATATGAAACTCCTAAGAACTCCAAAGCTTCTTCTCATTAAAAATAACCTACAAATCAAAGACAAGAAACAACTATACCTAACGTAAAATCAGCGGGATAATAATATACAATGATATGATTAGGGTTTTGACACTATGAAAGCAATAAATATAGGATGAATGTGCTAGACAAAATCGTGGTTTTCTGCAAGTTTTAGGAAAATTACAAATTTTGGAAATTATACAAAATTATTTTTCAAAAATTAAAAAAATACGAAGTTTACTGTAGCTGGGTTGGCGACGCCATCAAGAAAAATCCTGACGCCATCTCCAACGTCTGTAAAAAAATTCCTTTTCCTTGAAAAATTTTCTGCACGCAAATCCTATTAGTTATTTTCTAGAAAAAATACTACATAAACCACAAAAACAATTTAACACAATCATATGACTCTAACAATGACACAAGATGTGAATTAATCTAAACAATTTATTTAATATGTTTGAAATGGTTCTTATAAACCGGATATTTTCTCCTACACTTATTTGATGCAAAATACCTTTGATTGAAATTAAGACGAGGTTAAAAACCAAACAAATCATGATCACATAATTCAAACATATAAAAACAAATGATAAAGAATTAAAACACACATGACACTCCTAAAATCCGGGAAAATAAAATGATTGAGTTGCCTCCCAAAAAGCGCTTGTTTTTGTTCGAGTCATGAGCTTGACTCTACCCTTATTTAACAAATAGAGGAGCAGGTTCCCTTACACTTAAGGTCAAGTGCGGGTGATAGTAACGATACACACCATTATGGTGGGAAGGAGCCTTATGTTTAAAAAGTGGTTGTTGAATTATATGCTCCAAATGGTGTGTTTCTTTAATCTTACCCTTTCCTAATTATTTGGCTTAACAGGTAGACTAAGTCCTCTTAAGAAATTATTCTCTATCACCTCTAAATTTGAAAAATCAACACCTAAAGATCCATTTTGTCCTAGTAAACCTGGTTTAAATCCATAATGTTTCTTATGGTCATCTACATATGGGTGATAATAGCAATATATATCCTTAGGGTGGAAAGACGCCACGTGAGGTGAAAGTGGTGTATGAATGGTCAAAGGGTCTATCACCTTCATCCTAAAACTATCCAGACTATGTGGTTTGATGGGTGGTTTGGGGCCTCTTTTGTCTCCTAGACTTATATCTAAGGGTGGACAATTTGGTAAGGGCTTTGGTTGAGGCTTCGGTTCATCAACACTAAGAATTTCCTTAGAACTAAGAGGAATGTCATGATTACAAGTATCCAGGCCTACGTCCTCTAGTTTCGTTTGGTCTAAAGTTTCATCCTCCCTAAGGGTTCCTATAGTCTTTTCTACTTCTTCCAGGTAAGTCGCTGGCGTTGTGTATACCTCAAATGATAGGAGGACTTATGGGGTACTAAGTGGGTTTAGATTTCTGCCTCATCCTCCATCATATCTAGATCACCTATAGGCTCATCATATGTATCTAACCATTGCATGTACCTAGGTGTCTTAACCATAACTATCTCACATTCTAAATCCTCCTTATATGTTCCCTTAGGCTATGACTTAGGTAATTATATCATGTCATTCAACTTATGGGTCATTGCTAAGGAGCTCTTCTCACAAGTTTGGTGCATTTGGTCACTTTCTCGAAGGTCTTACCTATAAAAAATTTTCATCCAAAGTTAATAAGATCTCAAAGGAGGTTTAGTGGTCTCACTATCTGGTGCAAAAGGGGAACCTTTTTTCAAGGTTTCAGCTAACCATATTAATTTATCTAAATTAGAATAACTATACATTTTAAATGACAACTTTATTTACAACATAAACAAAAGGGTTTTTACGAAGAAAGGGAACGAAGAAAAGATAAACTACGAGAATGCAAAAAAAAATCTCAGTTGATAGGAATTAAGCGAGTGGACCTCAGATAAATAAAGTTCAAAACCTATACTATTCCACGCAGCGGCGCCAAAAACTTGATGCGGGTCATTGTGGACTCACAAAGAGTTTTACAACTCCCTAGGCAGTGTACCTAACCGTTGTAGTGTAATATAGGTAAGACTCAGGGGTTGTTATCTTTCTCTAGGAGAATAGTGTGTGAAGGCTCAAACTAAACCTAATTATGATCTACATGGTTGAGAGAAGATTATTTTTGTGTTTTTATAGGTTCCCTAATTCACACAAACATGTATAGATCTAGAGAGATCTAGAGAGATAAAGTTAGAGAGAGAATGGTTAAGAGAGAAACTAATAAAAACACACTTAAGAGTGTGTGTAAAATGAATAGATGATTACCTCTTCCAAAGTTGGAAGAGGTTTTGTCACACTTGTGATGATCTGTGTAAATAAGTCCTAAGTCATGAACGAATTACATGAACCCGCCGTCTATGTAATATTCCGTTAAGGCAACGCACAAGTAAGGTAGTATAAAAACTATTACAAGGCCCCTAAGAGTACATTACATGCATTAAAATATTTATGAGGTGATCAACCATAGATGGGTAAGGTTGTATGAAGACTGTTACCGATGGAATTCTTTCTACACATCTTCGGGTTATACACTAGTACTTCTTTTGTAAGGTAATATTTTATAGCCAGTTTTCTAAAGCTAAATGTGTGAATCCATCAAAGAGATTCATTATTTAAATAGGATCTACAGTAAACTAGTTTTCAGTGCAATCATAAGATAAATTATTAAATAGATCTAGCCTAGCATGTTAATAGAGAAGCGAAGTAAAAAATAATTATTCAAAATCAACACATAGACATATTAAATGAATAGAAAGATACAGAACTTCATTGATAAAGAACTGGAGTATTAGGAGATTACAAAGGGTTTTGAGATTCGGAAAATGAACTTAAAGTGCTATATCTTCGAACCCCTAACTATAAAGTTTGTCTCCCAAAAGTTTCACACTTAAAACCCTAAAAACGAGTTTGTATATATAGGAAATAGATCGCGACGGCGTCGCAAGAATCCTGACGTCGTCACTTCGCTGAATCTTCTAGGGTTTTTACTTGAGGTGGTTTACGTTATATGATCGTAGTCACAATTTTCTGACTGTCGTTCTCTTGTAGGTTCTGCGGCGGTCGTATGGAATTGTGAACGCACGTCTTAACCACTGAATGCAATTCTTTAAAGCACTTGTGTAAAAGCTGCAATCTTGTCCCCGTTTCTTTCTAAATTATGTCCAAGTCTGTGTATATCCTCCAAAAAGCTTCCCAAATGCTAAAAACACTCAAATGAAGCGAAATGATTAAGGCTGGTATTTTAGGTATAGATTTGTTATGGATTATAAGAAGGAGTTTAAATGACCCCGAAAAAGTTGTGTAAAATGGACAGTCGCTTATCAAACCAAATCTCCATATCCAATAATAGGTCCAAATTGATCATTCCTGAACCAAACAATACCTAGATATTTTTCAACGAAATTACACAGCAACTTGAGGTTTCCCGTCATGTGCTTTGTGCATCCAGAGTCGACGATGAATAGGATGATTTGTATGATCTGCAAAACATTTAGAAGATGATGGAGAGATGGACCAATTGGATCCTATTTTTTATAATGGTTCTGAGTTAGTAGTAGACCTATATTTAGTATCTAAAGGTAAACTATCACTCGCTAACGCATTGTCATTTTTAACCTTGGTTTGCCATTTATATCCTAAAGGACATTGTTTCACTATACACTAAGTCCATGCCTTACTAGTTTTCTAATATAGCATCCTAAAGTAACTCTGACATTTCTGGATAGTGGTTTTTAAGGAAACTGTTTTCTTATGGGGTGTTGCAACGGATGGGTTCGCTTGTCTTGTGGGTTTCCTAATACTAATTGGCACTACATTATGCTTCTTAGTTCTAGCATTCACGTCATTGATAAACTTAGAAACACAAGCATCATAATTTGAATTAAACATACATTTGTCACAAGTAACACAAACAACTATAGCATTTAAAGTCTTAACATTTAAACTGTCATCACACATAGTTACAGACTTTGTTTTATTTGAAATACTAGAAATCCTATGGTGGTCTTCTACTTGCTTCTTCTTAATCATCACTTGACTATTATTTGGCACGGCCTTATCTTTTAATTGAGTGCTCCTAAGATGTAGCCTGCTAACGCTAGTGTTGTGAATTACTCCTGTAGAGGTAGACACGCGAGTATTAGAATTCTTAAAAGTCTTAGGCAACTGAGGTGTTCTAGTTTGTGTTGAAGTGTTTATTCTATACATTCCTAGTTTAATCACATTCTTGTTTCTTTTAGCTTGTTTTTTATTCTTAGGTGAAATATGTGGAGTGACTGGTTTTGATAAATCTTTTTTCTCATTAGTCTTAGGAACAAACCGTGATTTTGGAAGAAATTATCTTTCAAGAAAATTTGCAAAAGGAGACGGTTTTCCCAATACTTATGACTTTTGAAATCTAAAAGCATTTCGTTGTCGAACAATGAATAGTTTTTCAAACTTAGTATCCACTTATTTTCCTTTCTCTTTATTTAGCAACGCACGCATTTCAGCAATCACAGTTGTCTTGTCTTGAAACTGAGCTTTCAAATCGTGGATTTTAATTGTTTTACGGTTGAGTTCAGCAATCAGGGAATCGTTTTTCGTTTTAAAAAATTTTCATTGTTCCTGATGTTAAAGATTACTTAACCCAAGAGTTCTCACAAACACTCTTTTCTTTTATATTTTTCAAAGCAAGTTCAAGATTAATACAATGTACAATGTTTCTGTTAGTTGTGTTAAAACTTTTATCATGATTTTATTCTGAACATTTGAAAGCCATTTTCAAGACGTTTACATTCTTAGTTTTCTTGTGGTATTTGCATGCCATGTCTACAATATTTCATTCAATATTCATCCAAGATAAGAAGAATAAACACACACAAAATCCTTAAAGAAAATTATTTCAGAGCAGATCGACTCTCTCGACTTTTGGTAGATCTGTTTTTTTTCAATTGTTCAAGTTGAGATTTTAGTTATCGATTCCATTTCAGGACATTTAAACTTCTTTTTCATCAAATTGTTACATTTTTCAAGTCTTCAAAGCAAATCATTTTCAAAATTCCCAACATTTTTCAAAGTTTTGTGAGCAAGTGGAATTAACATATCATGAACAAGAAACTTTATGTCATGAGTAATTGAATTCTGCTAATCAATTTTACGTTGTTGCCAATCCGTTTCAATAATGGATTTAATGTTTTCCACATGGGCTTAAACATCTTGAAAAGCGTACTTACTCTTGCTTATTGATTTGTCTTTAGGAAAATATTCGATGTTTTTTACCAAGTTTGTTGGTTTCTTTTGAAAAGATGTTTTGAAAATGTTCTTTTTCACTTCATTTAAAAAATACAATTGCTCACAAAACTTTTGTTGTTGCGGAACGAAAAGATCATAAAGGTTATTTAGTTTTGTATAATCATATGGTTTTACTAAATCACCCAATTTGGATCTACTCTTTTCTGCAAGTCGAATTGTTTCTTCTCTTTCGGGAGCAAATAAATTCACAAGATCATTATTGTCATATTGAACATTATATAAGCACGGTTTCTCCCATTGAGCTTTATTGAGGTACTTAGGATTTGCAAAACTTATCGAGCACCTACCATTATAATACGAAATTGGTTAAGGAGTTAGCATAAAAACGGTTTGTGCCGATTGACTTGTTTTATAAACAATGTTACTTAAAATATTTACTTGATTTTCCAAATCAATTTGTTTATCCATGTCTTTATCTTCTTGTTTTTGAAAATCCTTTTTCAATTCTTCCTTTTCGCTTTCAATATTTGAAATCTGTCTCTCTTGTATAGAAATCTGATTTACTAGTTTGGCATTTTCTTCTTTTACTAAAAATGTTCTATAAGCTTCTGTTTTCAAAGATTCTAAGTATTACATGCCAGTAAATCAAGAGCTTCTTTGCATTTGAGTTCAGCTGCTTCTTTGTCTTTCTGATTTGTTTGAAAAGTTTGGTTCCTCTGAACCTCAATTTTGCAATATTTAAGATCAAGCTTGTATTTATCAAGCTCTTGAGTAAGAGACATGTTTGCTTTCTTTAATTGTTTTTGAATCTTTTTGTTCTCATCAACATCTAGTTTTAAATTTACAATTAAAGAAGCAAGCAAGACACGTTCATCCTTAAGTTCTTCGGCATTTTGTTCATCCTTTCTTTCATTATCACACATATTTGATGAAACAGGAATGATATTACTATTAATCTTTTCAGCCACATATGTGTTATTAATGGATTCAGGTTGCTCAGAATGCTATCTTTCAGTGGCAAACACATTATAATCATCGTCTGGATGTACCTTTTCCAATGGCTCATCATAGGTAGGCCATGAAGTGTCATCGATTGCATGTAAGACCTCCTGAATCTTTGCCATGTACATGTAATGTGCTTCTAATTCTTGTTCATCTGGCTCTTCATCTATGTCGTGAAGTCATTCATCCTGCTCTACACTTAAAGGAATACCTTTGGTTTCTTGCTTACACAACATTATCTTTTCCTTGTGATACTCATAATCCTTGACCTTTTTTGGTTTTTACACACTGCTTAGAAAAATGCCTAAACCCCTTGCAATTAAAACATTGTATCCCAGACTATTGAACTACCTGATTTCCTATAGTTTCCTTGCTCCCAGTAACTGCTATTGTCCTTTGATTCACAAACTGCCTAGTATTTTTGTCATTCCTAGTTCTTGGAGAAATATCCACATTCTTATTTCTGGTGCTTGATGAGGTTCTAAGGTTGTTATTGGTGGGTTTGTAGATGTTTTTGAAGTGCTTTGCAATGAGTGCCAAACTTTTCTGTATCTGCTTATCTCTCTGAGCATGTTCTTCATCACTGTCTTCTTCAGACGCTGATTCAGATTGAGGTGTGGGTTGTATGACAATCTATTTTCCTTTGTGCTTGGTTGTAGCATTTGATCTAGTTGATGTTGTTTGTCTTGATGATGGTGTATGAGGTTTGTAAGGTTTTGGTGCTTGTAATAGTCATTTGGATAGTTTTTAGTAGATGCAACAAGTAAGAGTGGGTTAGTTCTTTCAGCATGAATTTCATTGACTTCATTTTGGTGTAGTTTCAGAATGTCAAAGAGTGTGTGATATGAGACATTATCCAAATTGTTAGCTTGCTTAATAGTTGTGACAAATCTTGACCATTCTGGTTGAAGTTGTTGTAGAAATTGCACATTCACCTGCATGTTATTAACTTTCAACTTGTTTTTCACCATTTCATTCATCATCCTGTAAAACCTTGTGTAGTATGACTCAATTGATTCCTCGTCCTTTGAAGTAAATTTACCAAATTCCCAGAATAGCTTTGTCTTGACATCTTGAATGTTAATGGACTCTCTCTGCTGCAAACGTTCAATTGCAATCCACATTTCCTTTGCATTTGGGCAAGCATCCACAGTAGAGTATATATCATTCCCAATCCATTCAGTATCATATGAACTACTTTTGCTTTAGCATCAATTAATTTCATGTTCTTTGGACTGGTATTTGCGTAAGTTTCCTTTTAAGTATCACCTAGTTCCCTTGGTCTATCACCATCTTCAAGAGTTTCTTAATGAGTGATTTAAATCATGATGTATGGACCTTCATAAATGGTTTTATTGAGTAGCTCTCTGTTTAGTTTGGTGTCAACGTATCTCATGAACCGTGACTTCCATTATGCATAGCTACTCGAAGCAAGCATTGGTGGACGTTCCTTGGAACCAACTGCCATAATGTCGTTATGTATTTGACTGTTTGATGAAGTAGACATGATGAAGTTATAGATTGTATGTGAAGAGATTAGTAATCTTAAGAATATAAGTGGATGTGTTTTGGTTTTATGTAGTTGAAGAGTGTTGTTGGCGTTTTGTCAATGTTTGAAGAATTCACAATTTCTGAAACTTTAAATTACGAAACCTCAGCAATAATATGTGTGACAACCGAGATTGAACAGGTTAGTTTATACCATTAGTTATGGCTAAGAGTTCATTATATGTGTCTAAGTGTGTGCTATGTGATTTTATGTTTGCTAAGTGAGTTAAGAATGTGCATGATATCATTTTGAGGTGTTCATGGGCGATCTCCGTTTTGAGTATGTTTGTGTTAGATTATGAGTATTCCATTTGTTTACGTCTAGTGATAAAGGAAGGGATTGGCGTATTTCATGTAATGCTAAGTCAAAAGTTGGATGATTAAGTGACAAGCATTTATGATGATTGTGACATTTTAGAAATGAAATAAGTGGGTGAAATTGAAGTTTGTGGCAAACTTTCTAAAATAGAAAGTGGTTTTTGGTGAAAACGAAAAGTTATTTTTAGAAGGGTTGATTATGGTGGCGGGTTTAAGTAAAGGTTTAATCAATTAGCTCTGTAGACCTTTACATTTTAGAAATGAAATAAGTGGGTGAAATTAGGAAGTTTGTGGCAAACTTTCTAAAAATAGAAAGTCATTTGGCTGAAACGAAAGTTATTTTTAGAAAGGTTAGTTAGTGGCGTTTAAGTAAAAAAGTTTAATCAAATTAGCTTAGACTTTTGTAAAAACTTAAGGTAATATAGTAATTTAGCTAATTAATAAAATAAAAATATATATATATAAAATTAAGGGGGGTCGGTTTGTTTAGACGACAAAAAAAAAAGAAGTTTACTAGTTAACAAATTCTAGTTAAAATAGGATTAGGCTAATAATGCATATTTAATAAAACCTAGCCTCATTTTTTTTTCCTCCCCTTTGTTGTGCCGTGAGTTTTCATCTCCTCAAAACCCTAGGAAGATCAATTTCAAGAGCTAGGTCCAAGATCAATCAAGAGTGTTGTTTAGGTGCTTGTAATCAAAGGTAAATATATATAACCTCTTTAAATCTTTCAATTCATGTAACATTAATTATGATGGATTAGGGTTTTATAAAAATACAGATCATAATGATTAATTAGTGTTGTAATTATGATTAGGGTTGAATTTGGGTCATAACCATGCAAATTGCATGTTAGGGTTTTCATGAAATCTTGAATTAGGGTTGAGCAGAATTAGGGCTGTGTTCACGAACGATTTTCTCCATGATGGAGAATGATATTGAAGTGATTCTTTTTTTTAAATTGTAGTACTCTGAGTCTTCTTTCCATAAAATCCAGCCCCAAGAGTTTTTATGGTCGGGAAGGTTGTCAAATGGGTTTTATAAGATAAGTGTGCAAAACAGTGAATTTTCTGACGGGTTTCAGTTAGGGTTTTGATTTTTCTAAAAATACCTAGACACCTTTTCAAGGGCTAATTTTCACGTGGAAGTAAGTTCATATATTGTGTGTGACCTCTGATTTTTGGCTAAGTATGGGGTGGTGTTTAAAATGGTCAGCTAACATCAAACTTTTAGGGTGTCTGTTATTAGTCAAATTTTGGATACTTGGTGTTATGATTTTCTAAAGGGTATTTGTAAAAAGGTATGAACTTTGAGGGAGTAATTGAGGGTTCATAAGTCATATTAGAAATCTGTGGAATTTTTCCAAAAATTATAAAGATGTATAAGTGGTGCGTTTAGGGCGTGCAAGTGAGTCTAAAATTCTGCTCAAATCCAGAAAATTGAAAGTGTAAGAATAAAGTGTAAGCTAGTTATGTAAGAATTTAAAAAGGTACAAAATGAGTTTAGAACATTGATAGATCGCTTAGAATCCATCATAGTTGAGGTTACACCTTATTGGAGTGATGACCAAAGTGATGTTAATATCCATACGTTTTGTTGTTTAGATCTTTGTGAAGCTTCTTGGAACCTTTTTGGATTAAGCTAAGCTAAGGTGAGTTTCATAGTCCCACTTTTACTTCGTTTTAAACTTGGGATGGAAATGATGCTAGTATGGAAATGTTTTGATTACTGTGATAATGTGTTTAAAGTGATGCATGGACTTTATGTGGCTATTATATGTTATGTGCTACATGTTTGTGATGTGATACGCTCCATGGCTTAGTGATCAATTGGAGTGGGTTTTGTGGTATGCTCCATGGCTTAGTGATCAATTGGAGTGGGTTTTGTGGTATGCTCCATGGCTTAGTGATCAATTGGAGTAGTTCTGCGATAGAGACGTCTCGTAATCGTGTGAATGGTATTGGTTTGGATTGGATTTGATTTGGTTTACATGATAGCTTATATGGTAGTTCATTTATTGTCATGCAGTGTTTTCAATTATCACAGTAATGATTTAATTGGATTTAAAGGTTTGTTTTGTGTGTCTTAAACCTATGACTCTCACCAACCATTGTGTTGACGTATTTAAGCATCATTTTCAGGTGAGCTTCATGAGAATATTGGGGTTAAGAGAAGTGGCTAGCACGACCGCTAGGATTGCATTGGAGTTCACTCCTGAGTTTGTTTATGTTTGTTGCATGGATTTTGTCGAATGTTATTTGATTTTATTAGGTTCGTGAGATATTGTTCTTGTATTGGTGAGACCCTTTTTCATTAATACAAGATGTCGTTCTTTTGGTTTTTGGTATTGTCATGACACATTGTGTCTTTATTCCTTAGTTATGCATTTAGTGTTTCTCTATTGTTGACACCATTGTGTTGTGATGATATCCATGATGTTACGCCTCGTGTTTCCGCCTTGGCGGGGTGTGAGAGCATCGTCATCTATCTCACTTTAATTTTGGTGCTATTAATCATCTTGCAAGACACAGACTTGTCCGAGGTCTTCCTAAGCTTAAGTTTGAAAAGGATCACTTATGTTCTGCATGTGCATTAGGAAAAAGTTCAAAGAAACCCCATGTTTCGTCAAATAGTATATATATATAAAATACTAGGCAAATCCAAACTCTTTACCCTTGACAAAGGGAAAAAGTCAAGACCTACTTAGAAATCTTCGTTTAAATTAGCATAGTTCTCTTTTCTCTAAGAAGTTTCGTATGGGAGTCGCAATTGCAACAGGACGTAGGGGATATTACAAACCAGGGACACGAGCATGGGTAAGCCGGATTAGCCGCAAGATCCGTATACCAATTTCTATGTACCCATGCAGGGTGGAAGAAAGACTGACTATAGAATTAGCAGAGGGAAGAGAAGTGGAGAAAATAGTGAAAACTGTGACAAAGACGGGTGTTTGGAGGTGGGTTACTAGATACCCCAAGAAATTTCAGGAGTACCAGCTAACTGATAAAGAGAAGGAAATTGAAAGGATGATGATATACTGGGAACAAGTGGAATATGAGGTGTCGGATGATGATGATTCGGATTTGAAATCCACGGCAAGGAGTGTGCCTAAAGACTATGAGTTAGAGGATACTGGTGGTAGTAGTGGAATTTGAGTTGTGCTTAATTTTGTCCTATTATGAACTTTAAAACCTTAGGATTTTCTTTTGGATTTGTTTGACTATTTTGATGTTATGAAATGTGTGATTTCCTTTAATTGTAAGTTTTCTGTTGCTATATGTGGTGGTTTGCTAATGTGACTCATGTGGTTTGAGTCTTGTTGATATTGAGAAGTGTATTCATAGGGAGGAGTTACTATAGTGTATAAAAGGGGGCATTATAATTTTTGGTGTCACATTTAATTATACCATGCGCATATTAACACAAGGTGGAACAGGTGCAGTTTGATTACACGGTTTTTTGGTGATCAAACATTGCTGTTTGGATGAGTGTTTATGTATGTGTTTTGTATGGTTTTGATGATGTGTTGATAGAATAGGCGAGTTAAAAACCCTTTACCTTTCCCTTGTCTAATAAGCATTGTTATTATTTTATCAGAATGGTGCGAACTAGACATAATAATGATGATGATAACGGACAACCTAATCTTGCTGCCCTTATTACGGAGCAACTCCAAAATATTATCCTCAGTTTGGCTGATTGAGCTTACAGTCTTGGTCTTACAAGAGGCTTTATGTTGCTTTCCTTTATGACAAGCAACACAGTTGTTTAAAGGACCGAGGTTTAATAATGTTGTAATAATAATAATAATAAATCCAAATTTCGACTTCGGGGTTATCTAAAAAGGATAACCCCTAAATCATGCGAAATTAGAACCTTAATGTGGACCTTATTCTTACCATATTGTCTATTTAGGAAAGGATTTCAAACTAATTATGGTCTAAACTGGGTTTACTTTATGTGAATAAGACATTAATTTATTTGTCACTAATAATAATAATAAAAAGCTTTATAGGATTTAGGAATAAGGGAACGGAAAGTAGCTATGCATCTACAATCAGCATTTATGAGTAGTGTTAGCATCTTAACTTGTATTTAACAATGATTTCATTTTTAAGCTTGGTTTGGGATGGGTGAAAAATCAAGGACGATTAATTTATCCTTTTAGTGTTTCTTGTTCCGTGTAGTTTTGATATGTATGAATGATAATAGTAAATTAGGGGGATGGTTAAGGCAACTCAGCCAACAACCATTCAGAATGCGGTTTTGAGAGCGGGTATACTTACAGATGAGGCAATTAGCTGTGGAACGTTGTTAAAAGGTAGTGAAAAGAGGAAGGCAAATGATGAGGGTGCTAAGTCTGGAGGGTCTTTGAAAGATAAAAAGAAGGCGAAGATAGGGGCAGGATTCGTGGCAACAGCTCCTCCAAGAAATTAATATGTGAATTTCCCTAAGTGTACCAAGTGTAATACTCACCATATCGAAGGAGGGAGCTGTAGAGTGTGTTTCAACTGTTAGAGACCTGGACATTTTGACAAAGATTGTCGGGAACCTAAACGTGCAGTTCCGGTAAATACGATGAGGATGAATCATAATCAGAGGGTTTGCTATGAGTGTGGAAGCCCTGATCATCTAAAGTCTACCTGTCCTAAGTTGGGCCGAGCACCTGGGCAGGCGGGAAATCAGTTGGCTATAGAGGGAAATCGTGGCAGCAGAAACAATGGGAATGCAGTTCGAGGAAGGGCTTATAATGTGAACGTGAATGCGGATGAGGCCTCGCGGGACCCTAATGTGGTGACGGGTACTTTCTCTTTAAATAACCATTTTGCTTCAGTACTTTTTGATTCTGGAGCTGACTTTAGTTTCATATCTACTGAATTTGCGTCTATGCTAAATGTGAAACCTAGAATCGTAAACCCCGGGTATGTGATAGAGATAGCGGATGGTAAAAGGGTAGAAGTCAATAGGGTTATCTGTGATTGTAAACTAGAACTAGGAAATTCCTTGTTCACTATAGACTTGATACCGTTGGGTCATGGGAGCTTCGATGTGATCGTTGGTATGGATTGGTTATCTCGTAATAAGGCCGTAATTGTGTGTCATGAGAAGATGGTTGAAATACCTTTAGAAGGTGGTGAAGCACTTAGAGTCCACGGGGAGCGTGCGTTAGGGTTAGACAAGACCTTAATGAACGCTAATGTAGGAGAACCAAAGATGAATGAAATTCCTATAGTGCGGGAGTTTAGTGATGTGTTTCCGGAAGATTTGTCGGGTCTACCACCACAAAGACAGGTCGAGTTTCGTATAGAATTAGTTGCGGGGGCGGCGCCCGTAGCAAGGTCTCCTTACCGTTTAGCACCTTCAGAAATGCAAGAACTGTCTGGGCAGCTTCAAGAGTTGCAAGACAAGGGTTTCATTCGACCTAGTCATTCTCCATATTAGACCTAGTCATTCTCAATTGGGAACACCTATGTTATTTGCGTTAAAAAGAAAGACGGTTTCCTTTCGTAGTGTATCGACTATAGGAATAAAAACAAAACTGACGGGTTAAAAACCAATATTCCTACACCAAGAAAATGATGATTGATTTTGATCAGCTTCATGTTCCTCTGTTACTTTTCTACAAAATATACCCTACCGCTCGAGAGTAAATTCACCAACTTCGTGGTTCATAAAGAAGATATCCCAAAAACCGCATTAAGGAACCAGGTATAGGACAGTTTGAATTTACCGTGATGGCTTTTGTGCTTAACCAATGCCCACATTGCATTTTTTCAGACCTGATGAATCAAGTCTGCAAACCGAATCTAGAAGAGTTATCGAGTCTAGTTTTTTCACATAGATGATATTCAGATTTATTCAAAACCAAAGGAGGAACATAAGGGTTTCATTTGAGGATATAGATTTATAGAGTGTTGAGTATGGGGGGGAAGGCGGAGAAAAGTTATAAGAAAAAATTATCCTAAGGTGTATAGTTTTGGTTACAAGAAGGTTCATTTATTACATGGTGCCCACTTGAAAAATCAGTGTTAAACATGTGTATTCCGGGAAAGATAGAGGCAGTAAAGAGAATTGGGAAGCTCCCACATTCCCCGACAATGGGTTCGCATAACGTTTTAGGATTGGCAGGTTAACTACCTCAGGCGATTTTATCGCTAACGTTTACATCCAGATTGCAAACCAACTCACTCTGTTCCACAGAAAAACGAAGAAATATAGAGTGGGGTGCGAGAACAAGAAGAAAGCCTTTCAATTGCCTAAAAAGTAAGTTATGTGATTCACCTTTATTAACGCTTCGCGATGCGCGTTGAAGATTTCGAAGATTTAAGTGATGCTTCGAATCAGGGGTTGGGTTGTAACTTATGCAGAAGAAATAAAGTGATTGCATAGTGCTACAAGACAGTTAAAACATTCCCACAGTGATAAGAACGAAACTACACAAGATCTATGAGTTAATTGGCAGTGGTGTTTGCTTTAAAATTGTTGGCGACATTATTTAAATGGTACGAAAGAGTGTTATTTACAACGGATCACAAGAAGTCCTCCAACATATAATTGATCAGAAAGGAGAGCTGAAACATGCGTCAAAGGAGATGGAATCGAGTTATTTAGTATTATGAGGTGGAAATTCGATAACACACCGGGTAAAGCGCAAATGAGGTGGCAGGATGCATATTAAGTAGGACGGAAAAGGGAGGAAACCTAACGAGTGTGGCTGATGGCAATGAATATAATTCTGGGAGTGAAAGGAATGATATTGGCACTCAGGGTGAGGTGCATTTGAATCAAGAGAATGTAACCGGATTAAAGGTTACATGGGTTAGATCAACAGATGGAAAGAGAAAAGAGAGACAGAGATTTAAAACATGTCATGGATCGAAGATTGGTTTCCGTTGGTAGGAAGGTGTGAGAAAAGTAATATGGATGAGGCTCATAAGTGTCCAAATTTATGATATCCTGGAGCAAGATAAAATGAACTACGACCTTCGAGACATTTACTGGTGGCCCTGGTAATGAAGAAAGGGATATATGCTACCGAATATGTTATGCGAAGAAGTTTTAACGTTTGTGAAAGGTAGAAAACCCAAGAAGCATCAAAGCCGTCGGGCTTATTTTTACAACAACCGAGAGATACCAGAAAGGAAGTGGAAAATATCACCAGGACTTCATCACTCAAAATTACCTAGTAACAAGGAATGGGCACGATGCCAATATAGGTGGTGGTTGATAGATTGACCCAAAACAGCACATAATTCTGGCAATACGTAAAGATTATATGTACGAGAAATTGGCCGAGGTTATACACCTAAGAAAATTGTCGCGCGCCAGTGGAGATGCCAATGTCGATTTCAATATTTCGGATCGATTACGCATCGTTTTAATACAACACTTCACTGGCAAACATTCATAAGCCTTAGGAACAACGATTGATATATGAGCACATCTTATCACCCTCAGACAGATTGGACATACGTTAATGTACAAATTTAGACGTTAGAGAACTGCTGAGGGCGTAGTTTGATAGACTTTAAGGCAGTTGGAGGAAATGTCCCCCTACCGTTAAGCTGAGTTCTCTTATAACAATTACTATCACACTATTCATATCGGTGCGCACTGTTCCGAGTAAGCAACAATAAAGGAAGGAAAATAGAAGGATCACCAGAGTATAATGGTGGCTGAAATTGGAGGGAAGAGGTAGTTGATTGGACCTGAATTGGTGCAGGAGACGACTGATAAAGTAGTAGCTATAAAAGAGAGGCCACCAAGTCGTCACGGAGATCGTCAAAAAGACTAAGCTGACAATAGGCGTAAACCGTTGGAAATTGAGATAGGTGAGATCGTTGGGATGCTAAAAGTGTTCACGCTGAAGGGCTGTTAGGTTCGTTTTGGGAAGAAGGGTAAGTTAAGCTCCAGGTAATTAAGGAGGGGCCAAATTGATATTCTGAAAGAATCGTTCCCCTGGTAGCAATAAGATCATGTTAAGGTTTGCCCGATGGAGTATGAGTGAGTACATGACACTCAGGTTTCACGTGTCAACCTCTAAAGAAAGTATGTTTTGCAGGATTTTTGCTATCAACATGTGTCATTGAACGAATTAAGGTTTGATAAGACGTCTCGTTTATCGAGGAACCTGTAGAAATTTTAGACCGTGAAATTAAGAGTTTAAAGCGTAGCAAAATATCACTTGTGAAAGTTCGTTGGGATTCAAAGCGTGGTCCTGAGTTTACTTGGGAGCGCGAAGATTTTATGAAGTCTAAGTATCCGTCAGTTGATTGTCTTGCTCGTAGGCAGTGAGTCGGCTAATTAAATCTCGCAGGGACGAGATATTCCTAAAAGTAGGGGATACTAATGACAACCGAGATTGTAACATTTAGTTTATACCAATTAGTATATGGCTAATGAGTTCATATATGTTTTTGTCTAAGTGTTGTCTATGTGATTTCTATTTGCTAAGTTGGGGAGTTTACGTATGTGCAAGAAGGTCATATTAAAGGTGTATGGGCACGCCATTCTGAGTATGATTGTGTATAGATATGAGTATTCCATTTGTTCACGTCCTAGGTGAAAAAGAATGGATTGGCGTATATCAATGTACTGCAACTACAAAAGTTGGATAGATTAATTATAAGCTTTTATGAAGATTGTGACATTTTTAGAAATAAAAAATAAGTGGGTACAATTTGGAAGTTTGTGGCAAACTTTCTAAAAAAAGAAAGTGGTTTGTGAGGAAACGAAAATTTGTTTTTTAGAAGGGTTATAAAGTGGCGATCTAATGTAAAAAGGTTTAATCAAATTAGCTTAGACTTTTGTAAAAACTTAAGGTAATATAGTAAATTAGTTAATTAATAAAATAAAATAAAAAATGATAATAAATTAAGGGGGTCGGTTTGTTTTGGACGACACAAAGAAGAGAAAAAAAAGAAGTTTTAATATTTATCAAACTCTAGTTGGATTAAGATTAGGCTAGTAATGCATATTTACTAAAACCTAACCCTCATTTATTTCCATTCCTTTATGTTGTGTGCAATGAGATTCAACATCCTCCCCAAAAACCAAGGAAATCGATTTCAAGAGCTAGGTCCAAATCAATCAAGAGTAATGGTTTAGGTGCTGTAAACATAAGGTAAATATATGAAATCACTTCTTTAAATCTTACAATATCATTGTAACATTACTTAAGAAAGGGATTAGAGATTTTAATAAAATACAGATATTAAATGCTTAATAAAAGTAATGCATTGATTATAAATTGAATAAGGGCATAACCATGCTGAATTCTTCATGTTAGGTGGTTTGCATGAAATCTTGATCATTTAGCGTGGAAGCAAGAATTAGGGTCTAGTGTATCCCGAGGCGATTTCTCCATGATGTGGAAAATGATATTGAAGCGATTATTTTTTTTAATTGTAAAGTACTCCTGATCTTTCCTTTCCAGAAAATCCAGCCCCAAGAGTGTTTTATGGTCGGAAGGTTTGTCAAAATTTATAAGATAATGTGTGCAAAACAGTGAATTCCTAACGGGTTTTTCAGTTAGGTATTTTGATTTTTCTAAAATACCAAGAATACCTTTTCAATGGATAATAATCACTTGGAAGTAAGTTCATATATGATGTGATGACTCTCTGATATTTTTTGTCTGAAGTATTGAGTGGTGTTTAAAAATGGTCACTAACAACAGAGACCTTTAGGTGTGCAGTTACTAGTCAAATTATTGGATACTTAGTGTTATGATTTTATAAGGGTATTTATAAAAGAGTATGGAACTTTGGGGTGTAATTGGGGTTTCAAAGTCATATTAAAACCAGTGGAATTTTTCCAAAAAATAATAAATGTAAAATGGTGCTTTTAGAGAGTGCGAGCAAGGGAGTCTAAAATTCTGCTCAAAACCAAAAAATTGAAAGTGTAGAAATAAAGGGTAAGCTATTTATGAAAGTAATTTAAAAAGGTACAAAATGAGTTAAGAACAGTAGAAAGATCGCTAGAATCTTCATAGTAGAGTTACACCTTATTGGATGATGACCAAAGTGGATGTTAATAACCATAAGTTTAGTTGTATTAGATCTTTGTGAAGCATCTTGGAAACTTTTATGGATTAAGCTAAAGCTAAGGTGGTTTCATATCCATCTTTTACAGGATCGTTATAACTTGGGATGGAAATGATGCTAGTCTAGATTGGAAAAGTTTTTAATACTGTGATAATGTTTTTAAAGTGGATGCATGGACTTTAATATGTGGCCTATTAATAAGTTATGTGTCACATGTTGTGATGTGAAACGCTCCAAGGTTAGTGATTCGATTAGGAGATGGGTTTTATTGGTATCTCCATGGCTTAGTGATCAATTAGAGTGGATTTGTGGTATGCTCCATGGCTTAGTGATCAATTGGAGTAGTTTTGCGATAGAGATGTCTCGTAATCATGTGAATGGTATTGTTTGTGATATTGGATTTGATTTGGTTTTTATATGATATTTTATATGGTATTCCCTTTTATTGTCATAGCAGAGTTTTTTATTTATCACATTAATGATATAAATTGGATTTATAACTGTCTTAAACCTATGACTCTCACCAACATTATGGTTGACAGTTTTTGAGCAATCATTTTCTGTATACAGTTTGAGACAATGAATGCTAGGAAGAAGTGTGATAGAGAGACATATTAATAGGCTTAAGAGTACTTCTTATTTGTTTTTTTGATTAGACTTAAGTTCTGCTGGATAATTTAAGTCTGGGATTGATTAACTTTATGTTGGTTTAGCCTTTTTTTTGCTGTATGGCAATACTTAATAATGCAAAGGGACTCCTTTCATCTTGTGTTGGGTATTGGTTAAGACACATAGTGTCCCCTTGTGGTTATTTTCTTTCCTTTTATATCTCATAGTAGACATTGCCATTGTTTTGTACACGATATCCATGAAAGTTAACACCTCGTGCTTCATCCTTGGCGGGTGTGACAATAATGAAAACGCCTGGAATTACCGGGAAAAAAAGCCTTTTGAGTTTACGAAACCCTGGATTACGAAACCTTTAAATTACAAAAGATTTACGAAACACTGAATTACGAAACCTAAAATTACAAAACTTCAAATTATCTAAATGTTTAACTCTGTCCGAAACCTTGAATTACCAAAAGCTCTATTTTCTGAAACCCAATTTCTAAAACCATAAATATTGAAACCCTTAATGAAAATCTAAAATGCGAAACCCGTTTCTGAAAGTCTGATTTACGAAACCCTTTAATGAAAGTCTAAATTCCGAAAGCTTTTTCTAAAACCTGAAATACGAAACCTTTCCAAAACTTTCCTGTTCGTACGCAGATTACAAAAACTATCTAAAAACCACTTTTTAACGGAGTTTAAATCCAATATTTTTTATGTAAAACTTGTATGTACACACATTAACCATTCATAATCAATTAAACTTTATATATCAGCACACTCAAAAGTAGATTTTTTGATGTTGTAATTTCACAAGGGTTATTTGCGAAGCTATTAGGATAAAAAAAAGTCTATATAAATTCGTAAAATTCCTACTATATTTAATTTAGACTTCTGCAAAACTCACTTTTAAGCTTTAAAAACCAAATTTAAACACTTTAAAGCCAAATCTATTGTTTTTTAAAAAATTCAAAGAGCTTTTGAAAGTTTCCGAAAGTTTAAAGAAAAGCCCTTAACAAAAAAACTAAATAAATCTTCCCTCTGTGATATGATACAATTGTTGAGTCACTCAAAATAAACTAATCTATATCACATACATACATATCTTATACGAAACCGAAAGCAAGAAATATAGAAAGAATGGAGAAATGATTTTCGAAAGCTTAACAAGAAAGAAAAGAAAGACGAGGTGGTGGATTATTTCACTAAGTATGAGGATTACACACAATGAAACAACCAACCTCTTTCCATGAAAGTAAAGAGGATATTTATAGCACAATACCTAAGGAAGGCACGCCATGGTGGCTTGAGAATAGGATCAAGCTCTAACTTTTGGTTGGGCTTTTGGGCCCGTAACATGTAGAAAGATTAATATTAACCACTGAGCCCTGTTCCCGACTAGCCTATTTACAGCTATAACAAAGTTTCCAAAAATGTAAAGACCTATCGTAATTTCATAATTGACTTTAACTTCCTTTGTTTGACTTAAATATATGCGGTCTAACAAGTACAACGTAACAAACGTCAATAATAAATCCATAATTCATGTTTATTTAGTCATGTTTATATTTTCTTTTAAGAAAAAACCCTTGTTTATTTTCATGAGTTAACAACTTAAAAAACAAATAAAACAACTAATACACATAACAATACTCGAACCAATTAACAATTAACGAAATCATGCAAAACATAAACCACATGAAATTGACTAACTATTAAATAATAAATCCTCAAAATTAAGGAATCCTCTTCCAAGAATCATGCCACATACATCGAAAAAATATGTACTGCGAAATCTCAATACAAGATTAGAGACAATCAATATCCATCCATATCAAATATGACGACTTGTAGATCACCATACAACATACTTCTGCCTAGTAAACCTTATGAAATATTACACCATCGATGTATTCGTATAGTGAAAAAAAAATTGGGTGCATGTCTCTGAAAAACAAATCAAAAATTGACCTTTATAAATCGACAATAAAACAGTGTAAAGAACAATACATTTTTAAAAAATAAACTTATAAAAAGGGTTTCAAGTGATTAACTATGCATAAATTTTGTTAATTATTCAACTGTCGTGTGGTATTGTCTACTATTTTTTTCGAGGATCTTCCATCACCGGTAACACCATTCAAAAAAGGAGTCCAAATACAATAAAAAATAGGTCTGATGGTTTTAAAGAAAAGGTTAATATGAAGATTAATTATAGGTGAAGTTGGGCGGGAATAAACTTGTGAAATAAAAGGGATTAGAGGTGTAGGTAAAGTGAATATTATAGTTAAAATAAAGGCTAAACACCGAAAGAATCATCATACTTGCATCATATCCTTTTCAATCATTCCCTTATTAACCATTTTATTTTCCTATTAGATCCACTAAGAGTCCATATTATTGTCCGACTTTGGGGTCATTTTACCTCCTTAGAGAGTTTTTGCCAACTCCACTAGGATAATAACCACTCATTTATTTGTGTCCACGTCATTTTTCCACCTTATATTCCACATCATTATTTTCTTAATGTTATTTCATAAATATTATATCCTTTTTTTTGTTTCTCTCTCTCTCTCCCGTCTCTTATGTCTGGTCCCTCACACACAAACAAAATCATGAACCCTAAATCCATCACACACAAACAACACAAATAGTGTCATGAACCCTAAATCCCTAAATCTAAAAATCAGTCACGACACATAAATCATATCCAACCAAAATCATCAACCCTAAACAAACCTAATTATCAAAACAATAACACTACACTAATTTAACCAAACTAACATAACACAAACAAGACCACAAACAATTATCTAATTGAATCATGTCATCATCAAGTTCATCATCTCGTTCTTATCAAAGATTCTATACCAAAGAAGAAATCCTTGCTGTGACACATTGTAAATGTGATATTCCAATTTATCAACAAGTAACATGAACTCCCATGAATCCGGATAGAGGAGTCAAAGGTTGTCCTAAATATGTAAGTATTCCTTAATAACATTATTATATTAAGCATGTACCATTTTCTTAAAAACATATTTTTGAATATTTTAGGATAAAGGTAAGAATGTGGGGTTTATAGGTTTATTGATGATGAATTGCCTTCTAGATACTACAAAGAACTTTTCTACAAATTACACATGGAGAACAAAGAATTGAGGTCCAAGCTAAGAAACCTTTCCAGTCAAGAATGGGCTCACAACAACTATGCACCAAAAAAGCCAAGTCAAGAAGTCCTTATAGAAGTCATTTTGAAAGACTTGAATGCATTGAAAGTCAATGGTAAAAAATGACAGTTTTATGTTTATTGTTGGATTTGGTTTGATAATGGTGTTGGTTTTATGTTTGTTAATGTTGTCCCAAAACTAGTAATTGTGGTGGTAACTTTTGTTGTGTTTTCAATTAATTAATGTATGCAACAATGTTTTGGTATTAACTGTTATTGTGTTTCCTACTAATGGCTATGCTTTGTTATTATAATCTTGTTTTTTTGGTAGTTGATTGATAGATTGGGATTTTTATATTGTAATTACCAAACATGTATTGTTATTTTCTAATTATAAAACATGTACACAATATAGAAATTTAATTTCATGTTCTTTCATAACATATATATTCAGTACAAAAGCACTTTACAATGTTAATACCATAACACAAGTACCTAATAGTGGCAACAACTGCGACACTATATTGAGGCCACTAATATTAGTTATCCTAATAGTTGTTGGTCAACAAGTACATAGCCCTTCTATTTCTAATATACAAAATTAATAAGGCCATTAACTGGCACAAGTGCAGCCACTATTATTATCCAGTTTATAATCCCCACCCTACATAATCTCCTAAGGGCCCTTTTTAATATTTTTATATAAAAATAGGGGCTTTTAGGTGGCAAAACAGTGCTGCCTATATAAGTTATCATAACAAAACATACATATTATTAAGTAAGTATAGGATACAATACACAAACCATTTTAACCAAAACCAAAGATGTTGTTAAAACTATAGGTTTATCTATTTTGATCGGTTTTTTCCTATATTGTCTCTATTCTAAGACAATGTCATTGTCCTTACTTGATCTTGTCCTTTTAACTGATGTAGATACCTTGTTATGAAGAATTCTTTAACTTTTCATTCTTGAGGGGATAAATTGTGGTGTTGTTGTAGCTCTTAACTGGATTCCACTCCTTACACTAGATGTTGATCTTGTTTGTCTTGCACCCAAAGATGCTCTTTGGAATCCTCCCTTTTGAGTCCTTGCTACTTTATGTGTTGTTGTTCTTGCTCTAGTTTGGCTTCCACCCCTAACACTAGTTGATGCTCTTGATTGCCTTACACCTAAAGACGATGTTCCTTGCCTTTTAGTTAGTTCAATTAAACTCTCCATTTCTCCTACTCTAATTACCTGTGATTGTTGTGTTCCTATAAAAATAGGGGGATAATTTTTAGGCTATTTGCAGCTAAAAATAAAGTATTATTGTCAATGTAAATGAGTTTGTACCTGCAATGTTTGAACCTTTTGTATTCAAATGGTTTATGGTAGGCATAAAATCATGAAATGGTTTTGTCTCCTCAATGGTGTCGGATGTTGCACCATCCATTCCTAACCAAG
>BQNB010036156.1:0-46537 GCA_026074375.1 Tanacetum coccineum
CTTGCTACTTAAACACTCAAAAGCTTTGTCCTTTAAACCGTTACTTCAAACTAGTTGTTTAGTTTTCAAGATTCGGCTTGTTTTCGAGCTTATTTCAAGATTATTTTGGCTTATTTTCAAGCTTATTTGGTTGCTTATTTTTGAAGCTTATTTATGATTGGCTTATCATCTTTGTGGTCCCAAACCGGTCAAATACAAAAGACCAAGATCCACAATTTGTGCTTACAAAGAGAGGGGCATCTTGTTTGGTAGTAAAAGTGGTCCTCACTCGAAAGTGACCCCAAGCGAAATATGCAGGTGTTTATCGCAAGCGAAAATATGTATGTTCTCTTAAGCGAAATATGCAGGTGAAAGTCAAGCGAAATATTACAATTAACTAAAACGAAACTCTGCCAAAATTTTGACTTCAAGCGAAATATGTAATTTTAAGTTCAAGCGAAACATGCAGTCTTAATTATAAGCGAAATATGCAACTTCAAGTCAAGCGAAACATGTACGATTGAGGACAAGCGAAATACGTTTTAATTTCAAGCGAAATATGCAAACTCTTCAAGCGAAATATGCAATTTCTGTTTCAAGCGAAATATGTCAATTAACATTCACGGTTTTCTATTGATTTTGTAAAATCCCGCAAAAGACACAACTCTTTTCTCTGTTTTAATCATAGACTTGTAAAATCCCATGAACGTTTATTGCTTTCTTTTTACCACAACTTTAATCACAACAAATCTACTTAAAATCCTACAATCATTTTTCACTTCATAATTCTTCAATCATTCATCATGACAACTCCAATTGTAACTTCCACAACCGAAAGTCAAATACATAACAATATAATGGCAGCTGGTTCAAGGGATCGTCCACCAATGCTTGCAACAAGACGATATGCACAATGGCGATCACGGTTCTTACGATACATTGATACAAGACCAAATGGTGATGCCTCACAGAAGTGCATTCTAAAAGGTCCTTACACTCCAATTATTGTCACAACACCAGTTGTTCCTGCAACAGAGAATTCTCCAGCAGTTCCTGAACAAACAACAGTCGAGACAGTTATGAAAATGACTCCTCAAAACAGAGCTCATTTTGAATCAGAAAAAGAAGCGATTAATTTGATATTGACTGGAATTGGAGATGAAATATACTCAACTGTTGATGCATGTCAGACAGCTCAAGAAATGTAGGAAGCCTCGAAAGGCTACAACAAGGTGAATCATCAATATCAAGATGTCAAGACAACTTATTTTGGGAGTTTGGTCAATTCACCTTTTCCGATGGAGAGACAATTTGTCTTCTACACAAGATTCTACAAAATGATGAATGAAATGATCAGAAAGAAAACAATTTCGTCAGTTGCAACGATGCAGTCAATGTTTAATTTTACTTCAATAACTTTCAAACAAGAATGGTCAAGATTTTGTCCTCAATTGTGAAGCAACAACACAAGTTGATGAAGTTTTCATAACCATAATCTTCTTTGACATTCTGAAAACAATACAAAAGGAAAGTTAAAGAACTCCGTTGCTTGAAAGAATGGCCAAGAATGCTAACCATTAGCACTTGTTACTATGACTCAAACACTTCAAGACCCTTATTCACCTCAAACATCATAAACCTCAAAAATCATATGCACCAACATCAAAAGCTTCACTTCCAACCAGATCTCATGCAACTACAAGATACAAAGGCAAAGAGATAGCCAAACCAATCACACCACCATCTGAGTCAGCTTCTAAAGAAGACAGTGATCTTGAGCAATGACATACAACATTTTGACCAATCTGAATCCATTAGTAACACATGTGTAGTGGAAACGGGTGATAGTAATGTCATTCCTGACTCACCGGATATGTGTAATAATGATATTCAGGATGACCAAAATGATGTAGAATGTGATGATGAGCGTGTTGCACTTGCTAATTTAAAACTTGATGTCGATGAAAATAAAAAGATTCAAAAGCAATTAAAGAAAGCAAATGCAACATTGACTCAAGAGTTAACTGAGTGCAAATCTATTCTTGCGGAAACTAGTAGAACTCTAGGGGAATCTAATAGTATTCGGGGATGTTGCTTAGTGCCACTTCAAAATAAACGACTGAGTTTGAGAGGTTCAGGCCTTTAATCGATCATACAATTGGACTATGGACAACTTGAACGAAGGTTAAATGAAACTCTAGGACTATTAGCTCAAAAAGAAATTGACATAAAAGAGAGTTTAAAAGTTAAAGACTATGAAATTTCAATTGTCAAGCAGAAACATGATGAGTTAGTCAAACAGAGTCTTTTAACCAAGTCACATTACGAAGGTCTTGTCAAGGAGAAAACAAAGGTAATAACGGATTTGAAGCTTAAGGAAGAAAAAGATATTGACAAAATGATTTCAATGGAAAAATCAGTTAAAATTTTTTGAATGAAATGAAATTGTTTACAACGGAGTCAAATCAATCCAAACCATTCTATGCTCTAGCAACCAAATGCCCTACATTTTAATGGAAGGACCTACATTTACCAATCCAGTTACATCAAAAAGGCTCAAATATAAGATAATCATGTTTGTATGTGATCCCACATGACCAATCTGATCCTGCATAACAGGACTCGTCCCCGGATCGAGAAGAGACTTTGCCTCTCTGATTAACGAGGTAAATTAAAAATTGAATAAAGACTTGTGAAAATTCTTTTGACTACACGAAGCTGTAATAGTCTTTATGACATTTTTATACACCCGACCAGCATTATGAAATTCAGTTCGCACAGGCAAATGAAATAAGAAGGAAAAATGTAGAGAAAATCATTTGTGAAAAATAAAACCAAAATATATTTCAAAAAATAGATTTCTTACTAGTGTCTAAATCAATAAGCAAAAGTTAGACAAGCATATAATTGTCATGACGAATAACATTAATCATATAAAAAGAAATTGTCAATCAAGCCATGGGTAAACATTCAAACGACCTTTCTTTATCATTCGTAACCCAACTGCGCAAGATATGGGAATCTCAGTTAAGTACATGTTTGATGCCTCTTGCCCTTAAGACTCAGAATGATAGTTTCGCATTTGTACATGAACTTAAGCAAGAAATGCATGCAGATTTAAAGTACGTTGAATCTCTTGAAGATGAACTTGATGAACTTGAACCTGATAAGGTAGAATTTTCCAACATGTATGATATGCTTTGAAGAACTGTGTGTCTCAAGATGTTATGTGTTCTTATTTGCAATCTTCATCTGATTTAGATGAGATCACTGAATTACAATGCTTATATCTTCATAAAGTCAGGGAATGTGACTGTCTTGCACAAAAGCTTTCTAAACAAACTGAATTTGTAAGTAAAGAGATTTACACTGAGCTTTTACGGAGTTTTGCTAAATTAGAAAAACACTCAATTTCTCTTGAAATCGCTTTACAAGAATGTCAAGAACAACTGAAAAATGACACAGTTTGCAAAGAAAAGGCGTCAAATGTATTTTGAAAGGGGAAACGTTGACAATATCTTGAAATACAATGATTTGAAAGCTCAACTGCAAGACCAAGAACATTGCAATAAGTGAGTTACAAGAAACTCATTGAAAAATTGCAAAGGAATTATGTGGACACTAATGTTGATAAACATCTGTTGTTCGGACAACCAAATGCTCAAGGAATTCCCAAAAACCATCAGTTTTTGGAAACACCGGCTCCCTTTTCAGACTCTCTTGACCAGAAAATATTTTGCAAAGAAAAGTCGGTTTTAAAAAATAATGAGTCAGAGGGTTATCAAAAAACAGCTCACTCCATAGAATTAGCCTCAAACAGCAAAGCAAGTGTAAGAAAACAAATGTGTTAAACCAGGCATGTAGTCAATTGCTTGTAGTACCCAACACAAACTAGAGCACCTCAGATTGGAATCAGACCTCTAGGAATCTAATCCTCTCTGTATCTAAACATTACAGGAGTAGCTCGCAAGAAAGCTAATGTTAGTAGACCACAGCCTAGGAGCAATCAAATGAAAGATAAGGGTAATGCCAAACACTAGTTCATGTGAAGTTTAAAAAGACCTTACAGTAGAAGAACACCCTAGGGATTTCATTTTTCTAATCAAACAATGTCTGTAACTAAGTGTATGACAGTTTAAATTCCAGAACTTTGAATGTTAATGTTGTTTGTGCTACTTGTGGAAAATGTGTGTTTAATTCGAATCATGATGCTTGTGTTTCTAAGTTTTTGAAATGACGTGAAGCTAGAACTAAGAGCCAATGGAAGTGCCTGATTAGTACTAGAAAACCAAAAGTCAAGCGAACAAAAATTGTTGCAACACCTATAAGAAAACATTTTGCATCAGATTACACTATCACAAGTTCAAAGAGTTACTTATAGGGATGTTGTCATAAGAAGACTATTATGGGCATGGATATTATTATGGATAGCATAACAATGACACATCAGCATATCTCAAATGGGTTCCTAAAACAAAAAGGAACTATGGTACCTAAAGTTAGGAATGAAAGTGTGACTAAGACAAGTCATAGCTTTTTCCATAGATAATAGTACCTAGGATAAATAATGTCTTAAACTCACAAACACTTTAGGATCCCCAATTTGTCATGTATTTCCTCATCCCTCTAATTCTCTTGCAGATTTGTACAAACTCATACTAATTCATTATTGCTCTGGATGCACAAAGCAATGACCGGCAATCTATCTCTGCTGGGCAATTTTTGTGAAAAATACTTGGGTACCATTCGGTTTTGGAATGATAATTTGCTCAATTATTGGTTATGGAGATTCTGGTTCAAGGAAATATCATTCGTTCAAAAGGGTTTACTACGGTCGAGGTCTCAATCACAATCTTTTCTCAGTTGGTCAATTCTGTGATGCGGATTTGGAGGTTGCATTTCAGAAATATACGTGTTTTGTTAGAGATCTTCAGGGAAATGACTTACTAACCAGTAATCGTGGAACTGATCTCTATACAATTTCTCTTCAAGAAATAACTTCATCAACTCCAATAATGTCTCATGGCTAACAGCATCCACCAATCAAGCGTGGTTTCGGCTCGAAGGACGTTCTCATCTCAACTTCGACTACATCAACTTGCTTTCAAGAAAGATTTTTGTGATTGGTTTACCAAAACTAAGTTTGTCAAGGATCAACTATGTTCCTATTTTGCAAGTGAGGTAAAGCCAAAAACATTGTTCATTCAAGCCAAAGACTGTTCTAAGTTCAAAAGGACGGTTAAATTTGCTTCATATGGACTTATGTGGTCCAATGCGGGTTGCAAGCATAAATAGAAAGAAATATATTTTGGTAATCGTCGACGACTTACCATCCAGATACACTTGGCGACTCTTTTCTAGGTTCCAATTGATGAAACACAGAAGTTTTTAAAAGACTTTCTCACGATGATCCTAAGAAATCTTCAAGCCCCAATTAATTTCTGTTCGCTCACTGACAGGAGGGACTGAGTTTATTAAACAAGCGGACCCACTTATGCAATTCTTTAAGAAGAAGGAATTAAGCATCAAACTTCTACTCCTCGAACACCTGAACAGAAACGGTGTTGTTTAGAAAGACAAACACTGCACTCTCGTTGAGGCTGCTCGAACGATGCTATCGGCTCTCTAAAACTTCCTTTATTCTTTTGGGCTGAAGTAAATTCAACGCAATGCTATACTCAAAACAGGATCCAATCATCATCCCAACTCATGAGAAATGACATATCAATCTTAATGACAGAAAAACCCTTAATTAAACACTTCACATCTTTGGTTTGTACTTGTTTACTTAACAAGACGATGGTGAAATTTCAGTAAGACTGAAAGGAAAAAAGGGGATCCATGCTTTTTTAAGTGGGATTTCTCCACTCAGTCAAAGGGATATCGTGTCTACAACAAGAGAACAAGATTGATAGTTACATCAAATCCATCTCAGATTTGAGAGATCTAAAGAGATGTTTAATGTCGTCTGTTGCTTTGACACTTCAGGCCTCGTTCCCCCAATGACAAAATGTGTAGAATTATGACCAACCCTGACCCCGTACTCAGAATTACAAAAGTTTATCCTTTCAGCAGCAAAACAGTTCCATCACAACAGGAGTTGGATCTTCTTTTCGGTCCTTTGCACGATGAATTTTTCAATGATGGTACTTCTCGTGTCAACAAGTCTTCTTCTCCCACCGACAATTCTATTCAAAAATACACACTACCTTCAACGCATATTCAACCTACATCAGAACCGACAACTCCAACAAATGATGATGCTGAGGAAAACAACGATAATCAAGCAGAATTTACCAATCCTTTCTGTACACCGGTACAAGAAAATGCTGAGTCTTCCTCACGCAATATTGGTAATTCAAATGTGCATACCTTTAATCAACCTCAAGATTCCGAATACCGATGGACAAAAGATCACCCGTTAACTCAAGTTCGTGGCAATCCATCCAAGCCAGTACAAACAAGACGACAACTTGCAACAGATCCTGAAATGTGTATGTTCGCACTCACCGTGAGTACAGCTGAACCGAAAAACATTAAGGAGGCAATGGCTAATTCTGCATGGATTGAAGCAATGCAGGAAGAACTTCATCAGTTTGACAGACTACAAGTCTAGGAACTCGTTGACAAACCTTTTGGCAAGAACGTAATCAAGCTAAAGTGGTTATGGAAAAACAAAAAGGATGAAGACCAAACTGTAATTCGCAACAAAGCATGACTTGTAGCAAAGGGTTATGCTCAGGAAGAGGGTATTGATTTTGAAGAATCATTTGCTCCAGTTGCTCGCTTGGAGGCTATCAGGATTTTTTTCGCATTGTGTACATAAGTCCTTTCTCAATTTATCAGATGGGACGTGAAAAACGCATTTTCTTAATGGCTCCATTGAAGGAGGAGGTTTATGTTGAACAACCAGACGGATTCGTTGATCCTGATCATCCAGACAAAGTTTACCATCTAAGGAAAGCTCTATATGCTTAAAAACAGCTTCCGGGGGAGCCTGGTATGATGAACTCTCAAAATTATGATTTCCAAAGGTTTTACTAAGGTATCAATTTGGACCCACCTTATTCACGATAAAATACGGGAAGGACATTCTACTTGTGTATATTTACGTTGATGACATTATTTTTGGTCCACAAACCCTAAATTTTCAAAACGTTTTGAAAACTTAATGCACGATAGATTTGAGATGTCCTTAATGGGGGAAATGAAATTCTTTTTAGGACTTTAGATCTACCAATCCCCACGTGGTATCTTTATCAATCAGGCCAAATATACTTTAGAGATTCTGAAAAAACATGGTATGGAAAAAGGATAAAGCATTGGTACACCAATGGCTACGAAACCTAAATTAGATGCAGACTTGAGTGGTGAACCCGTAGACCAAACTTAACTCACCCATAGCAAATCGGGTCACTCATGTATCTGTACATCTAGTAGGACCAGCATAGGTGCAAGCTGTATGTTATGTGCAAGTTATCAAGCAAGACCCAACTGAAAAACCTCCTCAAAGAGAGTTTATAAAGGATCTTTCATATTATGCAGGTCCATTCACAATGGGACTCTGGTATCCGAAGGGTTCTGGCTTTGAACTAACAGCTTTTTTAGATGCTGATCATACCGGTTGCGTTGATACTCGCAAAAGCACTTATGGAGGAACATAATTCCTAGGTGATAAGCTAGTCAGCTGGATGTCAAAGAAGCAGGATTGTACTACAATGTCATCCGCAGAGGCTGAATACGTGGCGTTATCTGCAGTTGTGATACAAGTAATGTGGATGCCGGACCCCACAGGCTTCAAGATTATGGCATTCAACGAAAATAAAATTCGTTTGTATTGCGATCTCAGTCAGCCTAGCAATATAATGTCAAAACCCCGTGCAACACTCCCGTACCAAGCACATCCATACTCGGTATCGTTTCATCAATGAACAGGTTGAAAATGGTATAATTGAATTGTACTTTGTCAGAACTGAATTCCAATTAGCTGACATGTTTACTAAAGCCCTTTTCGAAGAAAGGTTTCAGTATCTCGTCAAACGAATTGGTATGAGATGTTTGACTCTAGCAGAACTGGAGGTTTGATCAAATGAATTGCTTGAGCCTCATCAAAACATTCAACACTGTACAGATTTTTGAATAAATAAAAAAACAAAAAATATAAAATTCCAAAAGAAAATACAAAATCAAAAAATTAGAAAATGTTTCAAAAAATATTCTTCTCGACATGTCTCTTGGAATCGATAACATTTACGTACCTAGAAATGTTGATTAATATCGACACGGGCGTGTAAATGAAGTTCGAACAGGAGTTTCAAATGCTTTCAAAACATGTCATTTCTATTTTTCTTGATGGCTTATGTGCAAATATCAGTACGTGACCCGAACAGTCAAATAAAGGTAAGTTTCATCCATAAAGATAACTTATATCCTAACAACGAGAAAATTCAACTTTTTCACGGTCTTGAGCTGTTTCTACCAGGCATTCAAAGTTTTAAGCTCAAGAAAAAGGATAGTGTACGCATAAGTCCGCTTACCCTTAGAGTTGGAAGAGAAGTCTTCTAACATGATGTTTTTCAAAATGTTAAACACAATTTTTCAATAATTTCTCACTGAGGATTCATAATCTTTCAAAATTGTGTGTTCAACACTCTATCTTTCAAGGGGGAGTTTTTCAAAAAACAACATTTAATGAGTTTGGATACATCATCTAAAGACCATTCTTATGTATTCAAACCATTCCTAAAAAGTCTCTTAATAACAACAAGATAATAATGACAATTAAATATAATGATAGTTATAAGATGACTAAGTGTTCCACCTCAATTTTATATCGATTTTACATCTTGGTATCATTTTTATTGGTGTCAAACATATGTAAAATTGAGGGGTAGCAAGTTTATGTTCTATGTAATTCATGCTAAGTAAAAGATTTCCCCATGGCCTTTTCAAGACAAATTTTAATCACACAGTATTTCAAAAACTAAGTGACTTAGAATTTAAAATAAGGGCAGAAATGTAATTACAAATGTGATCTAAAGACTCAAAGTCCTATTCGAAAATGGGGGTTTTTTATGGTTATGATATTACCCTACAACATCCTTATTTCACGACGATTATGGAAGTCATTAAGGTGGTATCTGTTTAGGTATTGTCCTATGATCCAACCAGTACCCGGAAGGATCTACCCAAAGGGACACTTTATAGTTAAACAAATAGCGCCTGGTATGATTGGGAGATGAATGTGTATAAGGGAAGGATGCGGACTAAAGATTGAGATTAACACTGGAACAATCACAACAAGGTGTTAGTAATGACGTCTTGGTAAGCATTGAAGGGGTTGAAGAATGAAAAAGAAATGTATGGATAAAGGGTCTAAAGAAAGCAGCCCTCCACACAACTTAGATAGAAACTGGGTCAATACATATACTGTCAAAATCACAATGTTGATTGCTGACATTGAAGACGACATCATGGACCCAGTGAAAAAAATGGCATTGCATAACCCTTCCCCCATCTCTTCGGGGTTTCCTCTCAAAAGAAACTTGTCTCATTTGTCACGGAGATACACACGACTTCTATTGACTTTCTCACTCCGAGTTAGTTAATATTGAATAGGTGGCAGTCTGCTCCAGCCTCTGATTACTAAAAACCAAAACGCACTAATCGAGTCTAGAGCCAAGAGATCATCAAATAAATCTCATTAGGACACATTCCATGTACAACACTTGTTGAACAATCATTAAAGTTTCACCAAGCTATTGACAAGAGTCCTACGCATTATCCTTGTGATCTTGCTAGAACTTTCAGATTGATACTCTTTATTATTCATAGTGACGAATGGAAATCCTTCCAGTGTTAACCTCAGACAGCATTGTGGTAGGTGACTTGCGAGATTCAATATGAGTCAAGCTTGTGTCAACTGGATATCGATTCGGTCCAGTAAATGAATTGACGAACTAATCAGAAAGATAGTAACTATCTGATTCACTCTTACCGTGTTGTCTGCTTTGAGACGTTCTGGTAATGAGAACTAGCAAGCATGGCAAATCTAATACATCTGTGTTAGAAGATCCTACGCTTGGAGCTAGAAACCATGTCAAGGAGACTCTTTAAATCTACCTGATCACAGGTTACCCCCCAATATTTATACTTATAAAAACGGTCCTACTCAAAACCGAAGTTTAATCTTAACCCAAATTTAGAAGAATGACAAAAGCCATATTCGTCCACACGCTTTATTTCTAACTGTTTTATTTCAGGATACATAAAGATGGAGATAGTGATGCCTTATTCCAGCTGAAGTCGGATTCATTACCACATATCATGCTCAATCTACAAGACATTCTATCAAGCTCAAGATTCAAAGATAATCATGAAAGCTCAAGAATTAAAGACAAAGACTTCCGCACAAACTCTGATATACAAGATCTTCCTTCAAGATATCAAGTCTATCAAGGGAGATTGTTAGCAAGCTTTCAAGATGATGCAAAGTATAAGCATGTTGGTCAAGACACAAGATCGCAAGGTGGCAAAGATGATCAAGACGAAAGGATAAAGATTTAAAGATCTCGGACGAAAAAGACAAAGTCAAAAGACAATGACAAAGGCTCAAGATCAAACGATTTCCAAAGCAGAAGGAACAAGCCTACAATGTAGACAGAGACAAAGATCACAAAAGCTCAACGACAAAAGCAATCTCATTGATCTCACGAAGGAGTGTCACAATGAACTCACTTCGGGGGAGATTGTTAGCCTTAAAATATTGAGTCGAACAATGGAAGTTCGTTCATAATTATATTAGGTCTCGATCACTAAATTAATATACGTTGTATTAGGCTAGACGGGTAAACGGGCTCTTATTTGTAATCTAATCGGTCACGTGTATCGGGCGAAAGCCCAAGTAAACCCGAGCCCGGCCCGTAGAATTACTAAAGGCATGCAAGCCTTTTAGTCTTAAGTGTTAGGGTTTACAACCTTGAAGCTATGACAATGACTCATTTTTGGTACATTGAATTCTATACCCTAGGACCTCCTTTTATACACCAAGGAGTCCTACAAGGCTTACAATACTTTCCTAAGTTATCATGATCTTTTAAACAAATAACTTATACATATCTTTTACAAAAATAACTCAATACTTATCTTCGTAAGTATTCTTGTTCTCCAATCCTTTCTCTTGTCTTTATCCATTTGACAGTAGAAACTTTTCCAAGCAGTTGTAATCTTTCAGCAGTTTAAACCAGCAGCATTAACTTTTGAACTAGCAGCACTAACTGAGCACAAGCAGTAGTAAGTACTTAGAATATTTTCTTCATTCTTCATCAGCAGTACTAAGTTACACTAGCAGTACTAACTTTATGCTAGCAGTTGTAACTTTACTCTAGCAGTACTGACATATACTAGCAGTACTAACTTTTGTACTAACAGTACTAATATATACTAACAGTAGTAACTAGCAGTAGTAACTTTATACTACCAGTACTAACTACTTAGCATAATTTTCATTAGTATCACCAACAGTACAAAGTATACCTGAGCAGTATTAACTCTAAGAATCATCTTGAAGTCTTTAAATCCCAACAATCCTCCCCTAAACTTGATGTTCATCTTCTGAATCTTCAAGTTTCTTCATTAAAAAGTCTTCATCACTATCAGGAGGATGCATTCAAACACTTCATTGACCCTTTTCCTGCTTTGTCATGAGCTTGAGTAGTTGATAGCACATCTCATTCCAATGATCAGCTTGAAGTTTCTTGTTGAGCATATTTGTGATTGTTATTGGTGTGAGGGGATATCTCTTCTCAACTAACATAAAGATATGAAGATCTTTAAATCTTACAAAGTGCACTCCACAGGAATCAAACAGCTTCCAAACAGTCACTTTGTATCCCTGTAGACTCCTCCATACTTCACTCTTTATGTCAGGTTCAAACATTACTTTTAGATCACCCCAGAACACTCTTTCATAATCATCCTCTGGCCTTGTATTCTCATGTTTAGCTTTAACCATCTTCCAAAGAGTCTCTAAATCTTCTCTATCAATGTTCTGAAGCATCTTAATCTCATTGAAGAAATACTTTTTGACTTCTATGAGCCCTTATCAATTAAAGTATCCCATCCTTCCAACTTTATCAATCTGGTATTTCTCTAATCACTAGAGGCTTTAGAGCTAGAGGAATAGCATCAATTGCTACCTCATCATCCTTAACTATCTCTATATGCTTTTTTATCTCTTCCTCCTCCTGATCATCATCACCTTTTTGCTTCTTAGCCTTTTCCTGCTCTAATTCATCATATGCTATTTTAGAACTACCTTATGCTTTTGTCTTACTGCCTTTCACCAACTCAGTATTCATATCTACAAAAGTGTTTACCCTTTTTATTTCTTTATCAAACATTTCTTGAATCTCATCATAACTTATGCTCTTCAGTGATTGTGTTTGCATCAGCCATGTCTTAAGATAGGTAGACATTGTATTTCTCTTTTTGTGCCTTTGTGTGGCTTGCTCCTTTTCCTCTTGAGCACTTAAAATGCTGCAAAGTGTTTTCTCTTTTCTCTTCTCCCAAAGTTCTAACCAATACTTTTGACTTTTTCTCAATACTTTAACTTTTCTTGTTCTCTGTTTGCATTTGTAGAGCCAATTTTAAAGTCAACACTATCATAGCTTGTGTTTATCCCAATGATTCAAGAAAAGCTATGATTGCTTCTTCTTCCTATGCATTTCAAGCCTCTCTTCTCCTTTCTAATTCAGCTTGTAGGTTGATGCTTCAGATTTCTAGCAACTAACTTCAATCCATTTGCAAATTTATTTTCTTCTCAATGTCACTTTCGAGGCATCTACCATTAATTCCTTTGCCCTTTGTCTTAGCCTAGGAAGTTGTGAATGCTTGTAAAGAAGATGAATGATTTTTTGATTTCACTTGACTCTTGAACACAAACCCCCTCTAGCCTTGTCTTGTTAGTTTTGGTAGTTGTTGTAGCAGTAGATGTAACACTTTGGTTAGCTGCTTGATTTCTAATAGAGTCTGAAGCCATAGTCCACTCATCAATAGTTTGTTGTTGGAGTATTGACAGTAGTAACTCACATTAGCAGTAGTAACAACACTCACCCAGCAGTAGTAACTGGATCAGCAGCACTAACTTCCTTTTCAGCAACATCTTTTTCCTGCTCTTCCAACACACCTGTATCAAACATCAGGTTGTCATCATTCATCTCTTGAGTCTCATCCACCAGAGTCACTTCTGCATCAGCATCAAGATCAGTAACTTTCCTCCCCTGTTTGGATGCATCTTCCTGAGCACCCAAACTAGTATCATTAGAGGATTCTACCCTGCTAGTTGAACCAATCTTCCTTAATCTCTTGAGCCTTGGAGTTTTTAACTTCCTTTCTTTACTCAATTGCTTTGACCCTCTCTCTTTTTTAAAGCATAGCAATCTTCCTTTGCTGAGCAGGTCTTGGCTTTCTCCAAATTAAGGACTTTCTCTTGTAGGCTGGTGCATAAATTCATCAATTCAGAAAGTTACATACTATCCTCACCACTTTGAGGTGGATCATAGGAAGGGGTAGATACATGAACCTCATTAGGAGTCTCTTCAGTAGTAGGTTCTGAAGGAGCACTATCTTTCCTCTATTTTTTTCTCCTTGACTTCTTCTTTTGAGGTTTAATGATGATGTTGAGAAATAAATGGGATGTTGGAATGACAGTTAGGAGCACTGAATCTTCACCCATGTCTTCTATAGCTTGAACCATCATTGTGGAAAATAGTGGTGTAACCCTTCCAGAAAAACCCTTGCATGGTCTTTTCATGTTAGTAAACACTTTCTTGGTGTGGGAAGGTGTAACATAAACCCCTAATGTTGGACATTACATCTAGCTTGTTTTGTCCAGGAAGACTTGCACAAATCTTAGTACATGAGAAAATTTACCCCAACCAATCTATAGTTCTTCATCATAATTGTCAAAAATGTACTGGAAAGGTTGAATTTTTGGTTTTGTAGGCTAGACATATGATAGGCAAAATGCCATAGTCTCTAAATTCATTCTAATGATGTAGTCTTTAGCACTAAGGCATTGCAAGAATTGTACGGAAAATTATATTCCATTTGGATGAAAAATAAGCTTTATAGAAATAAGCTTTTGAGAAAGATTATTCAAACCCTAATATCTTTCCAATTCGACAAACATTGTAGCAGTGGGTACACCAATCTACACCTCAACATTACCAAGTTAGATCCACTCCTTATACTTGTCTCAGAGATGATTACCTTTTGCTTGTCGACTAGGGTTTGTATCTGTCGTTCCCCATTAACCGTTTTGACCTTAGCAGATGTCCAGAACTGTTCAATACAAGTAGTATAAATGGTTGGATTAACCGTAACGCATATTGGACATAACTTGCATTTAGAAAATCAATAATTTCCTCAAACCCAGTACTTTCTTTGGGTTTCTCTAAAAACGCAACTAAATAGAGTTTCATCAACTTATGGTCACAATGGTGGGTTTTGATGATTAAAGTTGAAATTGAGTTAGGGTTTATGATTAAAGAGGATAACAAGATGTAAAATCAAATGAATGAGTGATTGAAACCCTTAATCAAAGTATTTATGAACTCACCCTCAACAACATTAACTTGAACTGGCAGCATTAAATTAAGCCTAATAGTATTAACTAACCCAGCAATAGGAAGTTATGCCAAATAGCATTAACTTATGCCTAACAATAGTAAATGAATGCCTAGCTGCATAAACTAATACGGGGCAGCATAATTATGCCAAACGGTATTAACTTAACATAGCAGCATTAAGTTTAAGCTGAGCAACATTAACTTTAAAACACCAGTATTAACCCTAATTTCTTTCCAAAAAGTATTTCCATCATCAATTTTGATTCTCACAAGCTCTCTTTCTGTTTTTAATCTCTCAATATCTCTCATTTCTTTTTCTCACCAATTCACTCTTTTTGTTTTTATTTCACAAATCTCTCTATTCTTTTGAGCTCACAATTTCTCTTTTGTCTTGTGTTAAGCTTTCTCCATCATTCTATTAATCTCACCAATTTAGACAGTTTTGTGTACAATGTTCCATCAATCCCTTTAGTTTTCAGTTGTCCTGCCTTACTTCCTAATTGTGTTTAAACTTATGAGAGAGTGGACATTGACTATTTAGATGTAGTCTCAAACCTAGTTTGAGCAATCTACAACCCCCAATATGGTCTTGGCACTGGGACCACCACCTACTAGTTTCCCTAAGGACTTTGGTCTCATTAAGTGGATGCCATGGATTGGGGTCCTATTTATGTTACCACTGTCCTACTCTGCTTCTAAGCTAGAAGCATTAGTGACAACCCTTTCCATTCTGTCACCCAACCCTCTATAGGACATATCTCATCTGCAACAAGTGAATAGGTTCCTACTAGACTGAGATATCTTAGTGGTCCTTTTTGGCTTTGCTAGGTTTTTGAGTCATTTTTGGGTTAGATATTATATAAGAAACAGTGATTGGTTTTCATTAGTGAGTTTAAGCAAATGTATAAGTGAGTGTGGAGGATCAGTGGGTTGTCCAAAACCCATCACCCACATCTGCTAAATGATAACATTCCCAAATTCATTCTAATCTTATTAACGCTCCCCCTCAAATAAAACTTTAATGATTAAGTAATCCAATGCTAGCCAATCAGAAAGTATTTAACCCTGCTAATCATCAATGCCTTGTGAGAAGATATGCAACATTATGGTCTGTGTGAATCTGAATTACTTGAAATAACTATCTTCTCATAAGAATCCTGGTGAGATGGTAACTTATTTCAATATGCTTGGTTTAGACATGAAACACTAGATTCATCACAATACAAAGGTGCTATTTCAATTATCAATGTGAATCTTGTGTTCATGAAGTTGAACCCATAATCAAGCATTTGATTTTGGATCCATAACACCTGCCCACATTAATTAGCAGCAGCAACATACTCTACTTCTGTAGTAGAGTTTGCAACTATAGTGTGCTTTTTACATTGCCATAAATTAAACCTTTTACCAAGAAATTAATAACCTCGTGTTGTGATTTCCTGTCAGGCTAGCTTCCAGCATAGGTAGCATAATAATATCGCCCCCCCCACTGGAGGTATAGAAAAAAAGCTTTCAAGTCAAAATGGTGACTCCATACACAATCTATCTAGATGCAGACACAATTTTCTACTCTAGTTCGAACCCACTTAACTAGAATGAAGAAATAAAAGCGTAGACAGCGATTCCTCTTCACACCAACAGAAGAAACTGTGAATTTTAGGCGAGTAAACTTCGAACCTTTGCAACAAGCACAAATAAGCAACGTGTTACATAGCTCTCTCAGGCGCGGCTCCTAAGATACTGTGATATCAGTCTAAACATCAATGCGAAACCAACATCTGATCTCTGACTGACTGCCTGTGATCAAATCACCACATCTTCAACTCTATCACTACTTACGCACAGCTAACACATGCCCTTAAGTTAGGCTCCATATAGAGTCTTGCTGTCCTTCATAGTGAAAAAACTAAACTTTATTCCTAGAATCACAGACATCCCATACTTGTCACATTGGCTAAATGAAAATTCACACAGCCATTTACTCTGATTGTCTTGGTCTTCAATAAATAGTTAGTATGATATCAAACTATCAACTGTCATTTTTATATACTTTCGCTATGTGTCACTCTACTTTCATTAAAACATGTTTTACAATTCAGCTTATCTTACTGTGTGCATATTACATTTTCACTCTTATCATTTAAGTATATCTAGAGATTAACTCGATCACACACATATCACGATTGATGAGTCACAAGATATCTTTAGTACGTAATTGTACTTTATCATGAAGGGGTACGCTATAATATTAGGGTCACAAGATAGGGTGTTATTTCGGTTAATAGATGAAGTTGTCGTTTGCAAGACTCACAGAGTTATACACAACATCGTTAATTCATATAGTTTTGTCTGATGTGTTGACATATGTCTGTTATGAACTACTACAACACATTATATTGTTTCCATTAGATGGTGACTTACGCTAGGTGATATATTACTCAATGTGATTTGTTGACTAGGTCAATATCACAGTCTGGGTCATTGGCTGACATTTAACACTGTATATGGTGGTGTCATGAACTTGAATACAAGAGGGAATATGGTTAATTGAGATATAGTTATTAGTGATCTATGCACGTATATTCATACTGATATTATCAGGGGATATCTGACAGTCTATAGTTATAATGACTCAATGAGTCTTTGGTCTTGTACACAGTATTGATAGGAAATCTTTTCTTAGTAACTGCACTTGGTTATACGTTTAAGGTGAATTATTCACTCTGAACACACATTAAAAATAGATGCATTGGTTGTAGAAGGATATTATATTTGACTTGACTAGTTAAATTGGGATTAATGGAAGGTAAGTCTAGTTTACACAGTTACATTGTTTGGAATATATATGGAGGGACACTTGGGGGATTTGTATTTTGAACAATATTTACGTTCACCGATTGAGAAAGCTGATATAATTGTGAGATTTGTTAATAATGTGGAATTTAAGGATGCAGGTCTATGGGTTTTCAGGGTTCACTAGTCATTGGAGAAGGGGGAATGGGAGTGATAGAATGATGGTCTAGACGATGTATACTTGTCTGGGCATATGTTATTCATCAAGGCGTAGGTTGGAGCAGTATGTGATTAATGTGTTTTTTGGGCATTTTGTTGATGTTTATTAGTTGTTAATATTTGGGAGGAGTGGGGCACACACGGATACAGAGTGGGTTGTTGATGATGTTAGGACTCTATGCTGATGGTAGGATGCGGGAAGATATTTGAGGTAGAGATGATTAATGGGGGGACTGGTGGGAGGTCGGGTGGAGACATACAGGTTAATAGGGTATGTGTGTGTATGTGCATATCAAGGTATAGTTTGGAGGGGTAGCAGACGGTGATAGGTAGGATGATTATGTGGGGCTAGTATAGTAGAACATTTGGTTTTGTTAGGATCGTCACATATATTGGAGAAAAGTAATGACAATACGGTGATGGTTGTGATGATGATTTGTTGTGAAATGGGATTGTATGATCTTGTGTGTTATTTGTGTTTGAATTGTGTGTGGAATTCGATGGTGGTTGTTGGGTCTGTAATGGACACAGTTTGTGGAGTGGAACAAGGGGTTGGATGGTTGTAGTGTTAAATGGTGGTGTTATAGGGTGGTAGTTGATCATATATTTAAGTATTGTGACGATAGTTTTGATGGACATCTGTAGAGCAATGGAAGGGGTAATTTTATGATTATGATGAAGGTGGTTGGGGTGGATAGTAGTTCTCTCAGGTTTGGATGTGGGGGTAGAGATTTTGTATGGTATTGGTGTATGAAGCATGTGAGGTGGGTTGTGAGTAAAGGACACACAGGTATGTATATGGAAGGGAAGAATGTAGTAGTGAGGGAAATGATGTGCTTAGGTTGGGTGGCAATATTTTGAAGGATGGTATGTGTGGGTGGTGGGATATGGTGACTGTGGTGTTGTTTATGTTTGATCTGGTTTGGAGGAATAGTTTTGATTTGACGTAGTTCTAGTGAATGGGTTGGAACATGGGGAAGATTGGTGTGTTGGGATTATTAGTGGACACTAGAGGAACTACACAACAAGATGTAGTGATGGGAGAGGGTGGTTTTATTATGTATAGGACAAATGGAAAGATGATGGTTTTTAGTAGTAGGAGGGAAATGTCATTAGTCTTGAGTTATGTTTAGACAGGTGATTGTTAGGAGATAAGGAGGAGAGTCTATATATGATATTGTGGTAGTGAGGGTGGTTAGATGAGGTGAGAGGGTGGAGGGATTTATGAGAGGAGGACGGTTTGGTAGTGAATATAATGTGGGCAGTGTGTGGAGTTTTTTGTGATAAGGTTGGACGGTGGTATGTGTGTGGGCGATATCACATTGGACATAGGGGTGTGGAGAGAGTGGTTGGATGATTAAGTCACGGTCATGGAAGGGAGATAGTCAATTCTTGGTTTGGGGGACAGTGTTTATATAGGTTGTGACTGGGTGGAAAAGAATGGATGGTTAGGGGATACAGTTGTGTAATTCAAGATGATGACGGGTGGGGCATTGATCAGGTGGGTGTTATTTTAGATAAGGGTGTGTGTATGGGGGTGGTGTATGGATTGTGGGTTGTGGGTGTATAAAGAGTGATAGTGGGTAAAGGACAATGGGAGTTAGGAAAGTGGTAGTGTTTAATAGGAGAAGGTTGTTGGACATTATATTTGGGGCACACATTACAATATAGTGTTGAATCATTAGTTTTTTAGGAGGTGTCATAAGGGTTTAGTATGGTGTTAATTATGGACACACGAGTCAACAACATAATGTGATCGTATTATTGAGGTGGAGACGTAGGTTATGAGATTCTTTCTACTTTAAACAATAATTGTTTGAATGGGAGACATCTGTTGAGACACTGAATTGGGAGGGTTGATAAGTGGTAGAGTTTTAAGTAGTGTAGGGGAGGTTGGGGGGGGAGATACTGAGAGAGAATGGGGGGGGGGGAGATTGTTAGTGTGAATATGGTGGGGATGGGGGTGGGTTATTACATTTATGTGGGGTGCTTGTTGAGTTGGGGGGTGGGAGGTACTTTGTCTTTAGGAGACTTTTGTTTATGATTAATGATAGTGTTTGTAGAAAATAGAGGATTGTGTGTGTGAAGTGGAGAGTTATGAGGGACTAGGGGTAATTTAGTGATCATGTAGTCTATGCTAGAGATGACTGGGTGGGTGTGGATGGGAGTGGATCTTACATTGTGGTGTTTGTTGTTGATATATATTGAGTGTTGCGGGTCTGTGACAGTTTGAGATAGTTGAAACTATGTTGGTATTGATGGATGATATTATGGGTTGGAGTGTATGTTAAATGTGGTGGGTTGTGTGTGTTAGTGCATTGTTTTACTCTAGGATTATACTAGGTGATGTACTATTTAGCGGTGGTCAGAGTAGGTGGTTATGGAGGGAAGATAGATTGATATGTATATAGTAGTGATGTTGCTAGAGATTTATAAGAGTTGTTTTACATTGATATTGTTATTAGATGGTGTATGGACATTTATGTTAATACAATGGTTTGTATTGGTATTTGTTAGAATTGGTTTGTGTATAGTTTGTTAATGAGGTTGTGGTTGAGGATCATGGTTGTGGAGTTTTAGATTTACAGGTGACACTGTTGTATCTGGTATGGGGACTTAGAATATTAGGGGGTAGAGGTATGAATTGAGGTCGTAGACATGGTGATGTGTGGATAGGTGATTATATGTCAGATGGGACGTGTTGTTGTAGGTGTCACAGTCTTATGTAAAGTTTATGAGATAGATTTTGGATTTAGAGTCTGGCATTGATTGTAAAGTAACAGATGTTAAAATTCAGGAGATGGTGGGAGATGCACTGGTTTATTGAAATGTATAGATTGGAGGACATGGACACACATCTTGAACATTTGACAGTCTTAAGTTTTGGTAGTGTGCGATTGACGGGGGGTTGTGATGATAGGAGGTCTGTGTGACTGACTCAGTTATTGGAGAGGGTTGAGGTGGATGGGTATGTAGTGGAGTTTTATCATTGACAGGGGGTTGATTTTGTGATATTATAATTGTTGGTTTTTAGGGGTATGTGATCTAGGGTTTGATTTAATGTAGGGTATATTTTTGGGGGAACTTGATTGTGACATTTTGTATTTAGGAATTGTAGATGGGTATGGTGGTAGCACGATATATCTGTTAATAGCACAGTTAGTAGAAGAGGGTCTTATCTAATAGTGGAGATGGTGGATGGGAGTGTGATCTTAGAGGTGTTTGACTTAGGGGATTTGATATAATGGTATTGGTGAAAATAGATATTAGCTGGTGAGAATTATGTATCTTTACATATTTGACTCTTGTGTATAATACTGAATTCTTGATATGTTAGGTAGATATTTATTAATGGGTGACATGTGAATTGGAACAGATTAATATTTGGACATGGACCATCATGAGTGTTTGAAAATAGTTACATTACTTGGAGATTATTAGAGAGTATATACAGAATAAATTGGGCTTGGCGTGTGAATAAGGAATGGGAGGCACATGAAATGCAGCTGGATTGTTATGATGGTTATTGAATGATAATGGGAGGATGGGGAATTATGATTACATGTATCAGTGGTTGGATTGGGGGTATGGTTTGTCTCTGGATTATTTGTCATTTATTTTATGAGATGATTTTACTGTGTATGGTTGATATTGAACACGTCTATGTAGGGTCACAGAGTTGTTTTTTTTTAGGATGGTGACAAGTTTTATTTTATATATTATATGTGTTGATCTAATGGGGATTGGGTTTAGTTGTTTGTTTTGAATATTGAGGTGTGGTGGTGATGGTGATTGTGGTTAGTGGGTTTGGGATGAGGATTTAATGTTTGGTGTTGTTATTTGATGTAATTGATATGAGTGTATTGTTATGTTTTTTTAGAGTGGTGATTGGATTTTTTGGGATTGATTTTGGTTGTAATTAGGTATTTTTTGTGTTGGGTTAGTGGGGGGGTGTTTTATTATAATTGTTTGTGATTGGGATGTGGTGTGTAATGGTTTAATTTATTTGGTTTGTGAATGTGAAGATTTAGGGTGGATGTTTTTTGTAGATGTTGGAGGGAAAGTGATTTTTGGGTGTGGGGGATGATGTTATGTGTGGAATGGTGTTGGAAGAATTTAAGGAAGGTTGGGAGAATGTTGGGAGGGGGGTAGAATGTGTTGAGTGGGTTTAGTGGTTGTGTGTGAGAATTATGGTTGGAGTTATTATGTGGGATGGGTATGGATTGGATGGATGGGAGGAGGAATGAGGTGGGGGATGATGGGGTAGTGTTTGTGTAAGAAATATTGAGGTTGATTATGATGGGGATATAAATGGGTATTGATAAGAAATTTTGATTTTGAATTTTTGGTTTGTGTTGGATTATGGAGAAGGAGGATGTGTGATTTTGAATATGGTTGTGTGTTAGGGGATGTGGGTGGAAGTATATGTGGTGTTTGTTGTTAGTTAGGGGTTTAATTATGATATTGGTGTTGGTGTGTAGGGTGGGTGTGTTTGGGGAGGATGTTATGTTGGGAGTGAATATAATAGATAGGTTAAATAGGTGGTTGGGTGAAAGGTGGTTATGTGAGGTAGGTGAGTGTGTTTGTTGGTGGTTGTGGGTTTTTTGAATTGAATTAGTGGGTGTTTATTTTGGTGGTTTATATTTATTGGGGTTTATAGGGGGGATTGTATTTGTTGTTATTTGTGTATATTTTTTATTGTGATGTTATTTTGGGTATTTTTGTGTTTTAGTTGGTGGTTGGGTATTTTTTGGATTTTTTAGTAGTTTTGTGTGGGATTTTTAGTGTTTTTGTTTTAGTGGGGTTTTTTATGTTGTGAGAGTTATTGGAAGTGGGGGTAAGGTTTGTTATAGTTGGTTTAAGTTTGAGGTATTTTAGAGGATTGTGTGTATTGATTTTATTTAAGTTTTGGTTTATTTTTAGAGTTTTATAATAAGTTTATAGATTATATTAGTTTAATTATATGTGTTTCGTTTATGATTTAAGGTGTATTGTTATAATTATATATTTATAGAAGAAGATGTGTTGTGAGGTGTTATAATATTTGTATGAATTATTTAATTAATTAAGTTGGGGGTTATTAATATGAAGTTGTATATGATATAGTATCAGGCTATAGATCATAGTTCTGATTAGTGTTGTAGGTTAGTGCTCAAGCAACAAGTTTTAGATCTCACAGGATAGTCCAATTATATCTCTACACATACAATTGGGTAGTTTGAGAGCAACATATAGACAGTTTCTAATGGATAAGACATCATAACAACTAATGACACACTGTCATCATCTCTCTCAGACATAAACACATTCTACGATCGACTGAGAAAATACAATGCGATGTCTTAAAGGTTAATGGCTATTATACGCTAGTTTTAATTTTACAATTGTTGTTATTAAGTCAGAAGTGATTATTATTGCTGTGAGTTGAGTAATCAAGTGGTTTCTATTGGAGTAGTCGTAAGGTTACATATGATTAGTATTCAATTTTGTCTCTGTTCATGATCACATTTATCTTTTTAATACATATAAAATTTGTATAGGGAAATTGTGTTTATTGTTGATATTTAGTACTTATGCTTAATTGTCACAATTGCATAACAAGATTTGGTATCTTACTTTGATTTGGCATTATGGTTGGTTTGTATATTAGTTGGTCTTTTGTAGTAGTATGGGGATTTGTATATTTTTTGTTATATAGAAATTAACATAATTGACTAGTATTTATAGTGGGATTTTTAGAAAAAGAGCGATGAGCAAGATGGGCACTTTGTACAGATGAGAGGATTTTTAATGTTGAAGGGAGAGAAACTATGGATTATTGATGAGTTACCACTAAAGTTTAAAATATTTATAGAAGACATGATGAGTGAATCTCAGAAAGAGAGTTCGTTTAACTTACACACAACAAGAATCAGTCTTTGAATATATAAAAATGATCACACAAGGACTATTAAATGAGCTCTTCTATAGAATATGAATCTCAACTACATTATCTATTTTAATACATATATTATACAGATAATAAGACTAATCGAAGATTACATAGAGACCAACGAATTGAGATAGCATGAATCTTGAAGAGCCGATGTCCAAAGATGAGAGTACAATACTGAACATGTGCGATCCATTATTGGCAAACAACTTTCCATTTCAAAAAATTAGGGAACAACGCTTTAATGGCCCACTGCAATTACAAATGAGAAGATGGATTCCTGTAAAAAACCGGAGGAGAGTTACCAGGAATGGTTCGGGTTGGTTACACGACATATTTTCAAGACTATAAATGGTACGATGAGTTAACGGATGGTAGTTTAAAAGACGAAGCATTAAAGCAAAAAGCCATTTATGAAAAATCATAGGGTAATGCAAGTCAAAGTGTAATAAATTTTTGCACATGGTTAAAAAGGTACTTCGTAAATTTCCACGAACTATTGGTAAAACTTCAAAATTATTGGTGGAAAGTAATGAACATGAATGTCTCTAAGTTGTAATTTGAAGGATCATATACGAGGACCATACGCAAACTTCATTACTACCCATGACCCCTATCTTGATATTAATCATATATTTGGTAGGGACGGTCATGCAAGCAACAATAATGATGCTTAGATGGAATGCGAAGATAAAGAAAGATGTGATTTGTTTGATGACACAACTCGTGATGCACCGGTGTGCAAGATTAGAAGATTTGAAATGATCAAGTATTCATTTGGACAAGATGAAAACAGTACTGTTTCTATAGGACGGATTTGTGAATACAATGACATTATCTAGACACAGGACCAATGAACGACCGTAGAGCTATAGCCTGAGCACACAGGAAACACTTACGCTGACAAATTCTTTCGCGATACAGCTTGAGTGGAACCGAAGGATGGAGAGGCTACAAGTAGCTCGAATTCGCAATGTAATCTGTACAGAAAACGTCTACAACTTTAAGACTCCTGAAAGAAAAGTCTTCTCGACTAAGAACACTCCGTACAGTTTTATTTATTTTTACTATCGAGTCTGTCTTCCCCAAGGTTCTAATCGCGCAAGGTGTGACATGGCGGCATAGCGAACCAAGCCTCACTCATTAGCGGCTAAGGCGAAGCCTATTGCATTTTTAATGGCCGTTAGTTAAGGTCGAGCAATAAAATACTAAATAAAACATACTCTTTACGTATCTTTATTTCTATAATACATGAGATCTCTACAACTGTTCTCTAGCGTCTGATTTTAGATAACATAAAACATAATCTGACAACTGTTATCTGTCAAGCTACTCATACATGAATACATTCATTCAAGATCTTAACTTTCTCTTTTCTTCTTTTTAGACGATCTAGAAATCTATAACTCACCACCGCCTACGCCTTCTCTCATGCCTATAGACTCGCCGTTCTCTTTGCGATCACATTTTACATACACCGACACTCGCTGCACACAGCGTCACACATAGTCTAAACAGCGCGATGGTTTCATTTCGTAACAGTGGCGACGTGCTCACTGTAGCTCACACCTTAGCGACGCCTGGCGCCACCATGGCGCGCCTTTTAGAACACTGGTCTTCCCAGACATCAATACGGCGTATTGAATGTCTGGACATTATCAGTCCTTTATTTTTCTGGCAATTACTAAACTTATTTGTCAGTTCTTTTCTCCGTGAGAACACCACCAACAATCTGCCGGAACTCGGAGGGAGTTCAATTCAGAATCCTTTATCTCTCCCACAAACATTTCACACTCTCCCCCCATACTGCTTTCACACAAAATTGGAGTTTTCAAATTACAAGCGACACACACACACCTTCGACTCGCTAACGACACACACACACAGCTATCATCTTATGATCTATTCTATAACCTAAGACAGGCTTTCCCAATCTACTCTCTGACTAAGACTCATCTGGGGTAGGAAGAGGGGAGGTGGGGGGGGGAACAAAAAACAACTGGAGAATCGACATTTATATGTCTGTATGAGTAGTGTGTTTGTAGAGTCATATTTGCGATAGAAATGCTACATAAAACATTCAAGATAACACACATCTCTACAAAAAACCACCTATATAACGAAAAAAACAAGAGAGAGATCATATATAGGATTCTATACGAGTGGTGTATTCTTGAGGATAACATTGTGTTCAGATTGGATTTTCAAGTTTACTACGCTACAAAACTATCTCCCCTACTCTCTAAAACACATCCACTCTCTTATAGACATACCGAAATCGCTAAACACACACCCGCGCTTTTTCAAATAAGATCCTCTAGTTTTTTCCCCCACAAAAGTTGATTTAAAAAAGCTTTTTTTTCAAAGCAAGGACGTTTAGCTAGTCTTTTCAACAGAAAAAAAACCCAATTTTTCACATTCATTCAATTTCATTCATTAAAGTTTTGTTTAGGGTACTTTACACTTACTACTTAATTTTTAAATAGAGATAATTAAAAAATAAAAAAAAGCCTCAAAGTGAGTTAAGGGACTGTTTGGTGTTTTTATAAAGAGAAAATTTAAGTGTTTTTCAAAGTGGCTATGCGTGTTATTTTGAATTACTTTACTAGCTTAAATGCTTATTTTTGGTGCTTTATATGATTCTTGTTCAATTTAGCTCTTACTCTTTAAGGTTATAAATATAGCTTATTAGTATCTTAAGTAGTCAGTTAATCTTTAGCTTATTTAGTATTGATAGCTTAAATTAGTTTAAGAAAGCCTCATAAAAATGAGTTAAGTAGTTACATTGCAAGCTTTCACTGTTTTCTCTCAGCTTATTTAGGCGAGGCTTTTTTAATAAAAAATTTCTTTAATTCAAATTGCTTATTCTTAGGAGTCTTAATACTTTGGCTTTTATAAGTTTTCAAAATAAAAAAAAGGGAAAAGTGGAAAATCCCTGAGGTGGAGCAAGAACTCGAACCCCCGAGCCCGACAACACATTCAAAATCAAACGCTTTTATAACACACGATCAACCACACTACAACTGAACCAAACTCTGCACAAACCACATCAACTTAGCGCCCTGGGTCTTTTTCATTATACCTTTGGCACATCTATCTTTATACATGTTAGCCCTTCATAAACATATAAGCTGATTTAATCTTTATTTCGTGCTTAATTCATTAAGCTGTGGACCTTCGAAAGCTTTATTTTTCCTTGATTTTCCTAAAGTGATCTAAATTAGTGTATAAGTTATTTTTTGTATTAATTTTCTAGAATTTTTATAGATAGTATAGTATTTAAAATATTTATATGTTTAAATAAAAGACTTTAAAAAAATCATAAAAATAGAAAAATAATCATAAAAAAATATAAAATCATTTTTTTAGAAAAATTTTATTTTATCATAAAGTTCTATAGTGAGAAATTGGTTTAGTGCTTCATAGGTCTAATTTGCAAAATTTTGAGTTTTTAAAGAACGGGATTTGGTCTCCCTTCTCGTTTTTTCGTGTTTAAAGCTCATTTCAACTCCGTTTTTTTGTTCTATTTTTTATTAAAACTTACCTTTTTTAGTCAATAGAGTCCATTTAAAAAGAAAATTTTAAGTTAGGTTGTTCATTTGTAATAGAGATTTATAATGGTTTTAGACCCCCGTTTAAAGTCGCCTTTTTGTCGTTTTTATTTAAAGTTTGGTTCCCGTAATTTGTCTTTCGTGCTTAATGTGTTATAATATTTGGTTTATTTTAATTTTTAAAAAGTAGATAATCAGAATCAGTCTTTTTTCCAATTCAAATCATTTCCGATTATAGCATCAAACGTGGTTTCAATTTCACAATCGGAATGGGGTGGATAATGTTTTAAAACCAAATTTTCATTCACAATCCCGGAGTCTAAGACAAGTGAATCGACTCGGATCTTAGAAGAGAAATTTATGTTTCTCAGTAGCGTCTCGATAGTTAGTTAATTAATTGAAATGTTTTTAAATAATGATGTAAATGGGACACCATATACAAAAGATCCCCAGAAAAAGCCCTCAAATGGGCCTCGCAATGGCTGATCCTCATTGAGGAGTATTTAACATACTCTATGTTTTTTCTCATTCTTAGGTTATAGCGCTAGTCTACCAATATTAAATTTTTAGTGTGTTTTTCTAGCCAAAAGCCACCAAACCAAAAAGGTTATCTCTTTTTCATTTTTTCCTTTTCCATACATCAATAAAGTTTAATATTATTTTCCTTTCCTCCTGCATCTTGATTCAAACATATAATTGATATATAAGATATGCGTTTTGTATGAATGATCATGGAACCTACAATTGGTATGCACACAGGAGCGTTCACTAACTGATTGAGTGAAATTGATTTGGTTTTGTTTGATTTTGATGGTTTTGTTTTTGTTTCTTCCTTTGTTTTTTTTTCTTTTTTAATTTTTTTTTTTGTATATGTTTTATCTTTTTTTATTTGGGGTTTCACTCGGAGAAATAAAATAGTTTAAGAAAAATAAGGAAAAAAAAAAAAAAAAAAAAAAAAGCCCAACAAAAAAAAAAAGGGGGTATTTTTTTTTTTTATTTTTTTTTTTTTTTTTTATTCGGAATTTTTTTTTTTATTTTTTTTTTTTTTTTTTTTTTTTTTTTTTGTTTTTTTTTTTTTTTTTTTTTTTTTTTTTTTTTATTTTTTTTTTTTTTTTTATTTTTGCTTTGTATACATTCTCCTTGATTCATAGATGGTTTAGGCTTAATCCAAATTAACATCAAAAAAAATACCGATCTCGTTATCCAATCAAAGAATTGGTTATTTTCATTGATTTTTATTTCCTTTTCTTCTTTCTTTTTTTTTTTTTTTTTTTTTTTTATTTTTTATTTTTGTTCGATCAATATTAAAATAAACCAAAAAAGGGGGGGAAGTATAATGATTTTTTTTTTTTTTTTTTTTTTTTTTTTTTGGTCGCAATACAAACAAAAAAAAAAAAAAGGACAAGAAGAAGAAATCTTTTTCTTTTTTTGGGTTTATATTTTGTTTGTGGTACGGTATTAAAAAAAAAAAGTAGCAAAAAACCAAAACCGAGGATAGATCGTGATTCTCGTACAGGAATCCTTGGATCCGTGATATAATAACCTTGTTAAATTGATTAATCAATTTTAAATTTTTGTTTTTTTTGTTGCACCGATTCTTGTTTTTATAAGTTATTACAAACAACAAGTTTGTTAGTGGTGACTGTTTGATTTGCAAAGATAAAAAGGTTGTGGGACGTACTTTCGTTTTAGTGGCATACTAGTTTAAACTAGAGTTGAATCGAAAAAAACGAGGTTACCCCAAAAGATCCATGTGACGAAAAGACCTGAACCTGTGAAAACACCAAACCACCCTCCAAGGCAAGTCAAAAAAACCGAACAAAATATTTTATTGGTGGCATTGAAAAGACCCGACGAGTGCAACAAGCTTTGGGAAAACCGAGTCAAGAATACTAACATCAACAAAGCGAAACTAAGATTGTTATTTGAAAAACAAAGGATCACCGAAATATGAAAACAATTAGCATCAACAACCCCTCTGTTTAAGGAACCGAGACTCAACAGAAACTCAATTGAAGGCTGAACTGAGTGGACAATCACTTTAGAGTGGAAGGGGCCCGTATGAAACTAATACCGAGCAAAAAAAAAAGTTTTGAAGTGCGAACGGAGTGAAGTATTATAAATCAACCGAACGGTAGATAGATTACATAATTTAAACCGAGAAACGCTAACCATTCCAAAAAGGAACCCAGAAAGAGTAAACAAAAACAAAGGAAACCGAGGACGAAACGCGTTTTCAACCCCTGCCACTTGAAACCGAAAATACGAGTTTTTGTTTGTTTTTGCAACGCAAAACCAAACCGATCTAGTCATCACACTATGTGCACCGAACTAGTAAAACCTCTTTAGGAAACCACTACATCAACAACGGGACAAATAATAACTCTATTAAATTTGTATTTTGGGTCTTAAACACAAAAAAAATAACTTTTCGTCGAGTGACGCGGTGCTCTACATGGGACACTAAGACTTATATCAACGTGTTCGGTGTCATCGTTTTGAATCAACGTGGTATATTTGGTATGTTAGTCGTGACGATAAATCTGTGAGAGCTAATAAACGAAAACGACCAAAAAAAGTTAGTAAAATAAAAAACACGATATATTTTCTTTTCATTACAAATCATGGACGAAACGGATTTAGGAGGAATTTTTTATTAATAAACACTTTTGGCAATTAGCCACATCCAGCCCCTCATTTACAATTAGTTTCATAGTTAGATCCTTTAGAAGTTAATTCCATGTGAGTTTTGATCAATCCGTTAATTCCATTCAACGCTCAATAAATTTGTTCACTGTTCATATCCAGATCTTTGACGTATCTTGCTCAACTAAATCAGTTAAACGAAAGCTCACGTACTTCAATTTCAACAACGGTTTCAACATCACTTAATTATTGTTTCACGGTTTCTTCTTGATTTTGTAAAATCCCGCAAAAGATACGATTCTTTTCTCGTTTTTTTATCAAAGACTTGAAAATCCCGTGAACAGTCAATCTTTCATCAACATCAAACAAAACAACAAAACCAAACACAAATCAAAGACATACACACCAATAACATGAGATCCGTTCATTCATACTAAATCAAAATGTCAACAATAAAAGAATCAAGTGCAACAAGTGAAATTACTGGACCGGATAATCGTCCTCAAGCCATGTTGGTTTGAAAGTGACTACGAATCATGGAAAATTCGTATCGAGAGATACATTCGTGGTAAACCTCTTGGAAAATTAATTTGGAGATCAATCCAAAACGGACCTCCTTCTACCCTACTCCGCATCCATACCCTCCACTCCACATCACAGTGACAGAAGGTAAGGTTATGCACAGCAACTCAAGTAAAACGAGAAACAAGCGGGATGAAGAATTATACTGAGATTGAGAACAAAAAAAGAACTAGCCTGACATTCACAAAGCAACCAACATTCCTCAGTCAAGGGCTCTCCAAGACATGTATTCAACATACTAAACCAACGTCGTACATGGGAAAGAGTTTTTTGGTGACAAGTAGACAGCAAACTAATATAAAGGTTCGGGACAGTCCTCTCTCCAACAACAGAAGTAAGAAACTGTTCTGATGATACGAACGATTTCGTGCAATAGGAAATGAGTCAAAATCATGACTACTTTTTCTTTCCACAAGCTGATCAAGTGATATGAAGATTATTCCATTCACTTAAAATAAAATCCCCACTCATCAGCTGAACAACCAAAGGTTTGTCAACAACCTTACCTCCGGTATAGGCAAAGTATGTGACCAATGTGAAGAACAACAAGGAAAATTCTTCTTATTTCTGCTACAACCTATGTGAACGTTATACAACCTACTAAAAACATATTGAACCTAAAGTCAATGAAGACTCTCAGAAACAGGAGCATGCTACCAGCACTGTTTAATTTACAGGATGGTATAAAATCACAATTTAAAAAATTTAAATCATTAGATGGTAAGGTGGTTCCTTTGGCAATAAATACATAGGCCTTCAAACAACACACGTATCGTAAACAAACTAAACTAAAAACTTAACTTAATCCTACCGATCTGCACCAACTCAAAACCACTACTACACTACTCCACCAACCCACCGCGCACAATATGACCACTAACTTCCACCACCTCACAAACAAGTCCCCTCAATCAAGTCAATGATGCAATGTTTGGCAACCATGAACCAAATCGTAAACATGTTGAGTGGATACCCAAAAGCAGTTTCCTCCAACCAACACCCAGCTCTGGACATCGTCCAACCAACTCAAGTAGTCATGCTACCGGTCGTGCATGACTGGGCAATTATTACTAACAGTAAACACCGTTCATAGAAGAGGCTCCCCAGGTAAAGTGGAATAAACGGGTAATTGAGGAATAACAGAAACAATACGGGCTAATGACGGACAAAAACATAGGGAAGAAGTGAAAGCTACAACTTGCCGTGGATAAGAAGGCCAATGCAATCTAGGTATGTAATGAGAAAAATAGAGTAAAAGAAACTCTCTAAGTACAATCAATGGACAAGAAAAAAGCTTTTAATAATCTGGAACTAAGGAGAAAAGGAACAATTTTAGATTGGCTGAAGAGCGAGCAATCCTTCATTGCCTGATAGTAGAATGTACACATCACCAACAAGAAAGAGAAAAGCCCCATATGATCAGCCACTTTATATACATCAATCTGTTCTCACGATCCACAGGCTAATACGTGACTACCAACATGTTCGTAAGTAAGCCATGAGGAAAAGGACAACGCTAACACTTTCTGACGAAGATGAATGACTCATGTACACAGCAAGCTTTCAATTGCTAACTTGTCATCCACATGTGGAACCAAATGGTGGCAAACACCAGTACACGTCCAATGAGTACACCCTGGATGCAAATAAAATCATGTGATAATGAGAATTAGCTTGTTGACACATGAAGATATGGCACCATGAGAACATCTATACTCCGATGTTTGAAGTCCGGAGTATTGATGACAATATTGATTTCGTTTCATACAGTACTAACTTGACAACGAAAGTTCAAGATGTTTCCAACTAAGGTATCTCCTGCGCCACCCCGGTGAGATAATACATGATACCATCTTAGTTGACTTAAAGAACCCCGTTTAGACGGACACCTTAAGGTTAATCAGGAACAAAGCCTGGTTAATGACTCCTTAAGAGCTGAGCTTGCAAGATGCAAACAAGAAATGGTTAGTCTAGAACGTAATAAAGATACACATGATATTAGCACAAGAACCATTGTGTTACTAACGTAACAAACGGATGCTGTAGCTTTAAGAAGAAAATGTGTTGCTAAAGTCAAAACTTTCTCAAAACGTTGAGTCAATTAACTCTTTGAAAAATGAAAGTAAAAAGGTTGTTTCTGAAAAAAGGTCCTTGAGGACAAGTACCTTGAAGAAATAGTTTGTTTAAAAAGTGCTAATAAAGTTGCAACAGAAATTTTGCAAAGATTTCAACAACTAACACAAACTATTCCAAATTTAACCAAAACTTATCTAACCAAGTCTCACACAGAATGACTGAGAACTTAACACAAAACAGCTCAAGGTAAATAATAAAAATTTTAGCAAATGCCATGGAATCTCAAACACAGCTAATTTGTCTCAACCTACCTTTTTATGAAGGCCCATTGCACTTATTAAACCCCACCCATGCCTCTGTTTAAAGTGCATGACAGATTGAAGACTCATTAGTTCAACGCAGAAAGTCAGTAAACTAAGATGTCTAAAATAAAAGTGAACATTTAAACCAAAACTTATGACTGAGCCTCAATTGCGCTGTATAGTCACTTTGTTTCCCACATAAGGAACAAGACCCCAGACAACTAGGTTAATTGGTTACCTGCTGAAAAAAGTAAAGAACTTGCTACTCATAAAAGGTAACCCACCTAAACCTGTTACTCCATTGTTCGCTACTTCGACCCGGCAAAGAGTCAAATTTCCACTGGTTACCACGGCTTAAACTCGTTGATTCCTTCCTGCATTTGAACATGTCCATAAATCATACCCAACGAACAGATCCATGTCGCTATCCAATCGGCTCATGGAGAAGTTTGAAACCCGTTAAAGGCAAATGTTTACATGAGAACAAATCATCAAAACAAAACCGATTTATGAAAAGTTAAACAACTTGTTCAAAAACTTAATAAATGCAAACATTGTTACAAGAAGTAACTGAATACAATGCGGAAATTTTAACCGACTGGACACTGAGTATGAACGCTAAACGGCTGCGTTCGGTTTGCGAACAATACCCCTGAAAATAGAGAGAAAAAAACTTTTTAATAATTAAAAGACTATGCTTTAATTGCTAATAGATTATAGAACGATATCTGCTCTATATTGTGCATTGCTCTTCTGATATTTTGTGCCAATCCCTTTCCCCCTAGTTTCGAATTTGGCCTTTGCGAAGAACTTATATCTAAATTGCGATAATGTGGAACACACCTAAAGTCGTAGAACTAGAAAGCTTGAGATAATAAATAAAGCACACAAACCGTGGACATTACTTAATGAATTAGAAAAAAAACGTTTGTGGTTCCTTAATCGAAAATAATCACGTTAAATAATTTAAACAAGTAAAATTTCAAAATATAAAAGAATGACTTCAAAAAACCATAGGGTGTGTGATAATTCAAGACTCAAACAACTAGCTCGTACACAACTATACTTCCAACAAACTTCATCTAATTCAATTTTTGGAAATTAACAAGTTAAAGAATCAGCTTCAGGGAAAGACTACGACCATCAAAAACTTAGGCAAACACCAGATCAACATTCACAAGAATGTTGAATGTAGGATACGCACTTGTAGGTAGCTTGGATAAGCAGGCCTTAGAGAAACTGAGGTTGAACTCGATTTATAAAGAATGACTCCATCAAACTTTAGTCACATACAGTTCAGAAATCAAATTGAAGGGTTAAGGCAGAGAATATGAATATAAAAACGACGTACGAAAGAACTAGTTCGTGAAAACCTATAAAATCTAATGCATACTCATGATCCCAAAACATATTACTCGCACATAAAAAATATTAATATGCCTTTAAACACCCTAAAACTAATAAAAACTGCTGAGAATTGGCCAAACTGAAAACTAAAAACTTTAACTGAACCATAGTTGCAAAAAGTATTATGGATCTACAAAACTACAAAAAGCCTGCACTGAGAAATCCCAAAGAGTACAACGTCTACTCTCTTTCTACTCTTCTCTTTCTGCTCTTTGCTTCATTCAGGGAATTATAAACCAACAACATTTCAATTCAAAGTATTTTCCCCATTCAAACGACCGACCAAAAAGAAAGAGCCAACATCTGGAAAAAAAAAAAAAAAAAACCTCAACAACAACCCCATTGCTTAAGAAAAAAGCAAAGTTTACTTTTCCCACTTTCAGGAAACCCCCCTAAAGACTCTTAATCAAATAGACCCCACACAAGAAACCACCCTAAGTGGCGAACAAAACAAGAAGCCTAATGTATGTTTTTCTGTGTAAATCTGTCTACAAGAAACCAAACCTGCCACTGAATCTCGCAAACCTATGCCGAAAGAGCCACTACTCGACCATTTTACTTTGCCGCTAATAAAAGTGTGAACGCGAGGAGAGCAGCAGATCACAATAGGAAGTTGAATGTTGTTGATCATAATCAGTTTGTGATTCGTTCTTTGAAGTCTGTGAATACCAAAACCCCCCAGGCCAAACATAGTGTGAATCATACTAAGAAGGTTTGGAAAGCAACCAGGAATCATAATGTGAACACTACTAAGACAGCTTGGAGACCAACTAGAAAGGTTGTTGGTAGTGTTAAGCCTCAGTGGAAACCCACTGGACGACATTTTGCGTTGTATGATAACTGTCCTTTAACTAGGATAATGGAACCCATTGTTGAGCCTTTAGAACTTACCCCGAGCGTTAGTTCTAGTTCCAAAGTTACTATGATCTCTAGGTTCACTGATTGCAAACTTAGTGATCGAAAGGCTGGTTCCAAGGGGTTATCTGGTATTTTTTGAGTGTTTCACATTGTATCATGTATATTAAAAAAAAAAAATTATTTTAGATAAATGGCTTGCAGTTATTTCCGACTGTAACCCGGTCTTAACCCAGAGATTTAATGTACGTTTCAGTGCATTATTTCTTCCACAGACAAGAAGTTGTCTAAGACATAATGTACGTTTTTCGGTGCATTATTACCTCCACATTACAAGAAATTGTCTAAAACGCCGAACAATTTCCCTCATAAATAATATGTTTTAAATCAAACATGTTCGGATCCCCATTCAGACTATGTACCAAAACCCATTCTAATTATACCCGGGTCAATTGTTATTGAGGGGGAGAGATCAGTTATACAAACAGTTTTGAGCAGTTTTTGTTGGATGCACGTGCTGATTCTATTACATGAAAATTGAAAGAGCCACACGCTATACGTCTTTAGACGATTTGATTTACACTCACTGATTCGGAATATTACTAATCTGTTTCAATAATCACTGATATATTGCTTAATTTCACTCACCACAAACATTGAGGGGGAACTCGATACATCTTAAGTTCATTATAGATCAAAACCATACAAAAGTTGCATACTTTTGATCGGGGAGAAAATGTGACTTAAATGTAAACCGGGATGATCTAATGATTCGATTGATTCAAACAATAATCCTATCCTTGGCATGTGCAAAACATCTTTCGATTATCGATGCACATGTGTAGGGGGAGTAAAAGTGTTAATATACTCAACAATGTCAAGATATCAAAGCTTTTGTGTTATACATAGGTATCTTGATAATTCACAAAGAATCTTTTATTTCATGATTGGGAAAGTGATCTTAAGGAATGCATAATGAAGAGATGTATGTACCACCAGGTATTTCATAGAATACTCAAAAGTACATGTCTCAGACGTACCCACTAGTGAAAATGACTCGTACTTACAAATTACTTGTATGAGTTTGAATGAGACCATGAGTCACGTCATATCTTTCGAGATATCTATACAAAACATCATCAAGCATTCTGATTTAAACTTTCGTTGTGTCCTAAATAAATTTCACAAGCACATCGAATGTTTTTCAAATCACGTTTTTGCCAACAGGTCTTCTGCGGTACTTAATTGTATTAAGAAGTAAAACGCTAAACAAGGAATTATACGTGTTATCCCACTCGTTTAATCCATTACACAACTATAATCTATACCAAGATGTTAGAAAATGAGAAGAAATCTTAGAGAGAGAAACAAGATTAGAGAGAAAATAGGAAAGTTACAAGTGAAGTGAAAATGTAACCAACACCCTTCACCAAGTGTGGTGAAGGGATATTTATACCCATGCCATGCTAGGTGGCTTAACTAGCTTGTCACGTGCCGGGAAAAACATGTCAAGAAGGTTCTTTTTAATGAAATCTATATGATTCACAGTGCAGTTTCATACTGTAATCATTGATCCTCACGGAATCAGAGGTTAATGTAACCGACCAGATTGAGTATCGTCTATACTCGGTCCCTTCAAAATATAAAACCTTTGTGTGTTCACAAAATGTTTTTCTAGAACACATTAAGAGGATTTTACATAACAAAATGTTTTTGTTGGTGACTAAATTGTTCTATCATAGCGAATGATACTCAAAGTTTCCGATGCACAAGAATGTGCTATATCAATACAACAGTATCTAAAGTAATCAAATGAAAAGCTTACATTCAAGGCTCTCGCATAATCTCTAAAAAAATCAATGATCTTCCTCAAATGCAAAAGGTTTCAAATGAATGGAAGAAGATAAATCATCAATAGCTTTCAAAAGATTCCAAACAGTTATGAGCATGTGAGACTAAGATAAGCGTTTTTATGGCAAAGTCTAAGTGAAAGGAGATCACAAAGTAATTCAAAGATTATAGCTTAAACAGTCAAGATCAAGATCAAGTCATCAATCAAGTTCTGGGAAGATCATGATCAAGGTGTTAAAGATTGAATTACCGAAAACAACAAGTGAAGTACCCTTATCAACAGGAGCTAAAGAGACAACCACGAGTGAGTAACTTCTCATGACTCATATAGGGGGAGATTGTTAGGATCACATAAATGGACCCCGAACAAAGAAGCTTCGGTCACTTGAAGATACAAGACAAAAGTCTAGCTCGTTTAAGGTTGTAATATTATGTATACGGGCCAGATGTAAAAAGCCCAAAAGAAAGCCCTCAAAGGCTAATCCTTTATTAGTATAAATACTCCTAGTTTAGTCAAAATTAGGTTAGCTACTCCATATATTATTTTTCATCTTTTAGGGTTTGTAGCCACTCTTATTTTCTTTCAATCAAAAGTTCTTTAATGTTTAATCTTTTGTGCCATTGATCCTACAATTGTATGGAATGATCTAGGGATCCTACAAGGGTTGCAGGTGCAGCAGGATATGGGGTGAGCTCAGGAACAGAGTTGGGAATGCAAATATAAGGTTAGCAAGACAGATTAAGTGCTACAAACTACAACGGTATGGACATAGCAAGGAAACTGCACTCAGGCCCAAGCGGCCACAGAAATCCAAATACTCAAAACAAGATGTTACGAGCAAGCTCAGGAGGAATGGGGGTAGCACTGGTATATGAAGATGCTGTTTTTGTTTTTGTAGGTGGACAAGACAATGATGTTGATGAGGATGTGAATGAGCAACCAGTGCACGATTTAGCACTCAATGTAGATAATGTGTTTCAAGCTGATGATTGTGATGCTTTTGTCTACTGATTTGTGGAATGAGGCTCTAGTCACACACTTTATGTTTCATGGTAAATCTGTCATCCGTAGAATCTGTTATGATAAAGCCAGTTCGTCTTATGATTCGGACATTCTATCTGAGGTACACGATCTATGATCATTATCAGGATGCTGTTTGTGAACATCATGAAGTACCGAGATGCATGGCCGATGACAACATAACATACATTGATGACTCTTAAGCTGATTATACAAGTGATAGTAATATGATTTTGTATAATCAGTATGTAAAGGACAACGCAGTGCCAGTTGTACACAAAGTAATGTATCTTTTGTACCAAATGATGCATACATGATGATATTTACTAATATATATGAACCGTCTGCCCAATGTGTCTCTGTAACCACACAGAACAATGTAGTTGATAATTCATTGACTGCTGAACTTGCGACATATAAGGAACAAGTTGAACTGTATGAAAGACGGGCCAAGTTTGAATTAACAGAAAGAGAACAAAAGATTAATGAACAATTAAGGATAGTTATCGTTGATCGTAATCGTAAAGAAGAAAGTTTGAAAAGGGAACTTCATTCTGTAAAATTGCAACTTACCTCTACCATTAACCATAACAAGTCAATGGTAGAAGAAGTTACGTCTTTGAAAAAGGATTTTAAACAGAAAAGAAAAATAAATACATTAAAGAATTTTTGGACATGGAAAGCTTTAAAAGAAAAGGTCGAGGATAAATTATACAAACAAGACCAGTCTCTTCAAACAGTTCACATGTTGTGTAAACCAAAGCCCTATTATGATGAACAAAATCAGGTAGCTAATTGGCTACAATCTAACCCCGTGTCTCAGCAAGTCAGCTATGCTCTATATAATGGTCATGAAATTATCAAAACCAATCATGTCTTGGCCATAGTGCACAACTCAGAGGATACCTTTAAAATAGCTGAAATCACTAGGAAGAAAATGAATGACAAAATGAAAGACCTAGAGTGTGTGAAAAAGAAAGTTAAGATTGCACCACCATGATACTCGAAAACCTCCGAGAATTTATTTTAGCGACTTTCACACCACAGTAACAATTGGACCCACCGAGCAAATTATTTTGGTCCAAGGATCTCATCAAGATGAAAGCAGAAGCTCTCAAAGAGCAGACCATAACTTCACGACCAATCAAAGAGTTGACAATATATCCTCCAAATTACCCTGCAACGCTTGTCTCCCAGGGTGCTTCCATAAAAATTCAAGTAAAAATTAATATTTTTGCACTTATACAACTTTTTTCGAAATTTAAAAAAATCTGTAAAAAGAGAATTACACCAACGGGGCTCACTGAAGGGGAAAGGGGTTTTGAACAAACCAAGGAATGTTACCTCACCGAGGTCATCCCATTTTTCAAACACTTTAAGAAACATTTTTAAGGGAATTCAAATGCTTTAACTGAAGAAATTTAAAGATAATTGAAAGACATTTTTAAAGAGTTGGGAAGCTTGAAGTTTGGGGACCAATTGATTATAAAATAGGAGCATGATGAGATTGAGCCAAAAAATATTCTGATTGCAAATGTAATTTAATTGCTGATTGCTTGTTCCAATAAAGTGTTTTATTTCTGTAACGATTCTGAGCTTACTGTATCTAGATTTATTGAAATTGCTGAAGCCCACTCCATTGTTCAAACAACGGTTGGTCTGGAACTTGATAGCCCAGGCTTTGTGAATTACGAGAATAAGGTTCAAAGAATGTCATTACTAAATTAGTAAAACATTTTTCCAATTTGGGTTAATCACTAAATTTAAGTTAAAAGTATTAAAACCTTAAAGAAAGTTTGGAATTCAACCTTCTCCACCACGCTCGAGATTCTCTTGATTTTGAATAAGTCTTTTGTAATGGGAAAAAAATGAAAGCTTTCATTTCAGGATAAGGACAACGCCCTCAAAAATGGAGAATGCAATCTCTTATTGAAAAGGTGACCCGTATTTATAGTGAAGGCAGACCATACTCTTGGGATTTAGGGGACCTTAGATTTTTAGATCACTCAAATTAACTAAAAAGTCCCATTTCTTCAAGACAAAGTGGTTGTTTAGGGCAAGAGAATGAAAAAGTTAAAAATCCATTGCAAGGAAGTTGTAATTATTTATTAAGATCAAACATGCTTAACATATAGAACAGACAACTGCTCTTGCTAAACATGAAAATGAGACTTGAAAAACCCAAATACATGAAAATCTGAAATGCAACATACGAAGTCTGTAAAATAAGAGTTCTTTCACCCGATAGGTATTCTATAGATGTTTGAACCGATTCCAACCTCCATAATTGGAACATAGGGAAGTTTATCTACGTTTATCTCAAGATCTTAAGGAAAAGTGTAGGAAAACCTTCGCAAGATCGTTGAGGAAGCAAGGTTGAAAGACCATTAGTTTGATTTTTTGCATCTGCTTGCCTTTACACCAAACAATCTCAGGAACTATTAGAATATGTAATTAGCACTTATCCGAAAGACTTCAATCCACGAGATAAAAAGCATGTTGCTACCCCTTTAACTAGGAAAAGGAAAGTTACTTTTGCAGACCAATGTGAAACATCAAATAATAACACACACAAACATGTAGAGCATCTGAACCTTCAGCAGACTAATTGTTCCATATGCCTCCTTCTACAAGGTAATCAGTTGCATGATGCCATAAGATCACAGCCTATGTGCCTTCCAAGAAAAATAAGTTCTCTCCGGCTAAAATTGTCAACAAAAAGAAAGTAGAGAACACCCTAAGACCTTAAGTCTAGTTAAGAACCACGACTCATGTTGGATTTAGTATTAGGTCTTAGCATACTGTAATTAATTCAAATTTCAATTCTGTTTACCAAACATGTAACAAACTATTTAATTTTTGCAAATCATATGTGTTGTGGTTGAATATAAATTTGACTTGTTTATGCATCCCCCTCTTATTCATTAATGTTGTGACAAATTAAAAAGTTTGGAAACCAAGCAAGTTAGGCAGTAGGGAAAAAACCACAGGAAAAATATGTTAACCAGTGTTGGTCAGCAATGGAGACCACGGGAAAGAGAATATTCCACTTTAGGAGATCAGTCCATTTAACTAGGTCACTATAACCAAAAGTAGTATCTGCTAAGCAAATGAGAATCAAGCCATTCCTTGTGTTAACCTAATGACCCCAACCAAAATTTAGGATTCGGCTTTCCAAACTCTCCATCTTCGTTTTATTTCAAATACTAGGGTCGACGATCGTCCTTTGGTATTTTGACTCAGGTTGTTCAAAACTATGTCTGAGGATCGCTTTCGGTCCTCAGGAATTTCGTAAAAAAAAGTTCATCAGGACAGTTAGATTCAGGAATGATCATTTTGGTGCTATCATGGGTTATGGGGTATGTGATTGGTGGACAGTGTGATCTCAGTGTTATACTATGTGGAAGGACTAGGACACAATCTATTTTTTGTCAGATAATTTTGTGATTCTGATCTAGAAGTTGCATTCAGGAAGCATTCTTGTTATGTTCGAGATACCGATGGTGTTGAATTAATTAAAGGATCTTGTGGTTCTAATTTTACACTTCTCAAGTTTGAAATTGACATGATGAAGTCCTCGAATTTGCTTACTTCTAAAGCCTCCAAGAATTAAATCATGGTTGGGCATCATCGTTTGATCACTTAAACTGCGGTACCATCAATGACCTTGCAAGAAAGGACTTTGTAGAGGATTTACCTGATTAGTTTGAGGAAAAGATTCATCTTTACTCCGCATGTCAACTAGGAAAGAGCACAAAGCATACCCACAAACTCATAATTAAAAACACCAACTCGGAAGTTCTTAATACCCTTCATATGGATCTATGTGGGCTGATGAGAGTGCAATGTGTAATGGGACGAAATACATCTTAGTCATCGTTGATGATTACTCTCGGTTTACTTGGGTTAAGTTTTTGAGATCGAAAGATAAAACCCCAGAGGTCGTCATCAAATTTCTAAAACAAATACAAGTTGGTCTCAACAAAACCGTTAGATACATTCGTATCGATAATGGTTAATAGAATTGTTCAATAAGGATATGAACTGAATATTATGAACGTGTCGGCATTTTTCACCAAAAGACAGTTTTGAGGATTCCACAGCAGAAAACGCTGAGGTCAAAAAAATAGGAAACCGTACCTCTTGTTAGGCTGCTTGACATGCTAATTATTTTCTAAGGCCTCGATGTTTTTGGGCAGAAGCTATTTCTATGCTTGTTACACCAAAAATCGATCCCTAATTCACACTCGGCATAACAAAACCCCATATGAGCTGGTACATGATAAGAAGCTTGATCTTACCTTTTTCAGGAGTCTTTTGGTGCTCTTTTTACCCTACAAATGACAGCTAGAATCTTGGAAAAATTACAACCAACATTGATATTGGTATATTCGTTGTTTTGCACCAAGCCAGAAAGGTTTAGAATCTAAACAAAAGAACCTGACGATATCATAAAAAACTATTCAGTTAAATTCGATAAGCTTGACTGAGCGAAATTGCTCATGTGCTAACTAAGTACAGGACCCGCTCCTACATTTATGACGCCTGGACAAATAAGTTTAGGGCTCGTACCCAATCCGGTTCCTGTAGCACCTTATGTACCCCCTACAAATAAAGAACTTGAGATTTTATTCCAACCGATGTTCGATGGATTACCTAGACCCTCCTCGTGTTGAAAGACCGGTTTCTCCTGCTCCAGCAGTTTAAGTTCTAGTCAATTCAGCTGGTACACCTTCATCTACTACCATTGATCAAGATGCACCTTCTCCAAGTCATTCACCGTCATCTTCGGCATTACAATCTCCAAGTTTACATCAAGGCGTTGCAGCTGAATCTACTATCAGGGAAGACAATCTTTTTGCTCCTGTTGACAATGATTCCTTCATAAACATGTTTGCTCTGGAACCTAGTTCTGAAGCATCATCATCCGAGGATCTTAGTTCAGCAGGAAATCTAATATGTCACTCAAACCACTTCATCATCTTGGGAATATGGAGCAAAGATCACCCGCTGATAATATTATTGGCTATCCCTCTCGACCAGTATCCACCAGAAAACAACTGGAAATGATGCCTTGTGGTGCTTGTATAACTCTATACTATCAAAAGTCAAACCAAAGAACTTCAAATCTACCAATAACTAAAGAATGCTGGTTTCAAGCCATGCAGTAAGTTCACGAATTTAATCAACTTTAAGTATGTGAATTAGTACCTCAACCAAACTGTGTCATGATAATTACTCTCAAGTAGATTTACAAAGTTAAGCTTGATGAGTATGGTGATGTTCTAAAAAACAAGGGCATGGTTTGGTGCCAAAGGATATCGACAAGAAGAAGGCATGATTATGTGAATATCCTTTGCCACGGTTGCACGCATCAAGGCTATAGAATCTTCATCGCCAATGCAGCAGTAAAAACATGACCTTCTATCAATTGGATGTCAAGACAACATTTCTAATAGTGAATTTGAAGGAAGACAGTCTATGTTTTGTCAACCATAGGGGTACGTTGGATATCTAGACATCAGACACATTGTTTATCATCTAAGAAGGCTTTGTATGTTTAAAGCAAGCTTCCTCAGGCGTGGTTTGACACCTTGTCATGGGGACTTTGGTATCCGAAAGACACCGCTATGGCACTAACGGCCTATGCAGATGCGGACCATGCAGGTTGTCAAGACACACGAAGAAGTACGTCAGGAAGTGCTTAGTTCCTTGGGGATAAATTAGTCAGCTGGTCATCAAAGAAACATAAGAGCACTGTGATTTCAACCACATAGGCTGAATACATTGCCATGTCTGGATCTGTGCTCATATACTTTAGATGAGGTCACAGCTTTCAGACTACGGCTTTGCCTTTAATAAAATTCCCCTGTATTGTGATAATCGCAGTGCCATTGCTCTCTGCTGCAATAATGTCTAACACTCCCGGTCCAAGCACATTGACATACGACACCATTTTATTCGAGAGCAAGTTGAGAAGGGCGTGGTTGAATTTTACTTTGTGACGACGGATTATCAACTTGCGGACATATTCACCAAGGCATTACCAAGAGAGCGGTTTGAATTTCTACTCTCGCGTCTTGGTATGAAGAGTATGTCTCCGGAAACCCTTAAACGTCTTTAGGAAGGATAAGAGGAGTAAAGGATGGTCTTCATTTATCCTATGTATATATGTACATACTTAAACACAAAATCAAAATACAAAGATATAAAACCTATAAAAACCATAAAAATTAGAAAATAGAAAATACCAAAAATAGTTTAAAGACATGTCTTCCATTTATCGATAACATTTACGGACCTAGAAATGTCATTTAATAATGACACGGGTCTTTAAATGAAGCTCGAATGAAAGTTCAAACTTTTCAAAACATGTCTTAATGGCTTGCAGTTATTTCAGACTGCAACCCGCTTTTCAAAATGAGAAAAGCATGTCGTCAAAAAAACTTCCGTCGACCCCCAAAAAACAAAAGTTTTGTCCTGGGTAACACGGTAATTAATTTTTCTCGGGCAATGGATTACTTATATCCATGCATCAGGGTTATGAATACTTTGCACATAACCCTTGGACTGATTTACAATAAGTGTAGTCGTCAGTAGCATATGTTTTGTCAAAATAAGAGAAATTTATTGTTTTATAGTTAAAAAGTTGTCTTTATAATGAATCAGTGTTTTCAGTAATCCCAAAAAGATTTTCAAAGAGGACAATTAACACTCACAAAATCGACTCACACAGCTCTTTAAATAGGAAAAGGGACGGTCATGATTTCGAGGGATTAAGTGTCATTTAATAATCTTTTAAAGGTTCTTTCAATAAGTCACGGAATAAACATTAGGATAAAGTTTCTCGTCCGCCATTTCTGACGAATAAAACAATTTTAAAGGGCAGTTAATTATATTAACTACAAGGGCTGTTAGATGTCATTTGTTTCAAACTTAAGGACTTATTTGCAATTAATGACTTAGTAGAATTCAGGCTTCTGATAAACTACTATACGACTTAAAATTGCCAACACCAACAGCGCTTCTTGAGTTGTAAAAAAGTCTCTTAGGATATGTGTGGATTTTTCGTAGATTTTAAATGCTTGAAGTTGATTCTCACGGGGATATAGATTTAAGCTTGTTAATTCTTCGAACACGCTCTCTAAGTATGCGTGGCCAGTACAAAGGTTTTGATGATTTGATGTATCTAAACACCAGCAAGGGGAAGAGTAGATACCATTAGAACATACAACATTAACTGCTGAAGAGTCCAGTAGCTTCTTTCTTCTTCTTAGCATTCGCAGGTTACAGAAGAAATGTCATAACCGCCAGAGAAAATCAGTATTGTTAACTTGTTAATTTCGTTAGTGCAATTTTAATCCACATAGGGAGAGATATCTTGTTTTAATCTTTAGTAAGCTCGATATTTGACTGTATCAGGTGAAAGTGTATTCTAGCTGTTGAAGAGATGGTTAATGATTTCATGAATTATGCTTCCTTTAACGGTCAAATCACTAAGCTTATTTTAAAAGAGTTAGAATATTTCGATCAAAAGAGTACATATAGGTATAACAAGTTCGGTGATTCCTTCAGATTAGTCAGTATCCGGCTCCAGAAGAAATGTGAGTCATGGGATTTTGACTTAGGTGTTTATATTTTTCGATTAACTTAGAGAAATAATTGTGACATCTAGGGACTTGGATTGCCTCTTGTGTTGCAATTTATATCATCACTATCGTTGTAAGGAGTAAATTGCGAACATCGCGGATTTAATTGACTTCGAATGTTACGGGTTCGAATTAATGTTCTGTACTTCGCGACATTTGAGCTTACATCCATCAGTCTTCTTAATGCGGCTTACAAGAAATATTTGAATCTACTCAAGAAAGGATTGCTGGTTCGGGGGTAAGTGGGAACGCATAAAGAGTGAAACGTTCCTAAAAAGAGAGTTATCGAGTCGGATACAGATTGCGACATGGATCAGAATGACTTTTTATCATTTCTTGGTTTGAACACTTTTCGGTCAACGGTCTCATAATAATCTTAGTGAATACATATATTATGTAGTGTATTCTTACTGGTGTTAAGTGTCAATGTTATAAATTTTTATTTCAATTGAGGCTTTCGTTACTCAATCTTTTAAATTTATAAACTACCTGAACACTCACACATACCATCATAGTTTTGAGTTGTGAGCATTGAGATTGTTCAATATCGGCTTGTATTCTAATCTGACCATCATTTCTCCAATTTTCTTAACTTTGTTTAAATCAATTGAGATTCCTAAACTCAAAAGTGTTTGAAATTTGATCTAGGGACCGCCTGTTAGGAGAATAGTGATTTTATATTACTGATAAAAATGTGATCTATTAAGACTCAAGCAGGTACTCCTCCCTCCATGTGCCAAACAATTTCGATTATCGACGCACTTGTTGAGGGGGATCAAAACAATCAAGGTACAATGGATTTGATATCTATATCACAAGTACCTTGATTGATTTTTCAACTGGTTTTATGGCAAAATAAAATGTAGCAAAAGACCGACCCTGTACTTACTTTATCGGAGTTATAAGGATGATAAGGCTAGGTACATGTTCCCATAATCCCGCTAGAGCCGGAGGGATCTACCTAGGGACAATCCACTAGTTAGTGTAGAAGTCCTTATGTATGATTACAAAAGGAGTAATGTGAGAATAAGGGAATAGTGCGGA
>BQNB010036157.1:10125-50341 GCA_026074375.1 Tanacetum coccineum
TATATATATATATAGGGAACCGTTTTTTGCAGAATTACTTTTTTGTACAGAACCTACATAACCACTCTTGGACCAATAGGAATTTAATATAAATAAATAATTTTATTTAAATAGAAAGGGTATAATAGTAAAATGCATTTTCACCTTCTTTTTAAACTTTCTTTATTTAAAAACTTTTTTTTAAACCTTATAATTTTCAAAATTAAAAAATAATATATTTTTTTAGTTTTATATTTTTTTCAGCATACATTTTTTAGAAAAAAACTAGTGCATATATGTTTTTTTAAATATTGTTAATTTCATATGTTTTTAGTGCTGATTTTTTTTGCTTATAATGTTAATTGCACATATGTTTCTAGTGTACACTCTTTAATCTTCAAACTTTATAACCAAAAACATAAACACATATATGTGACCTCTAAATTAACAAATCAAGAACATAAATATCATTATTTTTGTTTGATATTAAATAAATTACAATTCAAAATCAAAGTATTATCAAATTCACTATAACATATGTGCGCTCTTCCAAAAAAAAATACATGCACGCCTCGCGAACATATATGCACTCTTCCAAAAACATATATGCACGCCTCGCGAACATATGTGTACGACTTCTAAAATCAAAAGTGCATTTGTAGATCATCTCTTTATCACACGCCGTGTTTCCTATGATTAAGCCATCACCATTGAAACGAAATAAATAAAACAAAGAAAGAACTAGTTATGTCATGTTAAATCGATTGTCAGACTAGTTAACAAAATAAAACATAAACAAAAAACATACATGTTTTAATTGTGAACATGATAATGAACAGAAAACATTTCCAAAACTCATACGGAGAAATAGAGTATTGGAAGCCCAAAATCACGGTATTCAAAAAACATCCACAAAAGTAAAGTAAAGCTGATATATTTTGACAAACCTGAATACGAGCCCCTGTACTTGCTTGCATACTTTTTATGGTCTCGCCTCCTTTACCAATAATAAGACCAACCTGAACACACAGAAAAAATTGAACAATAAAAAGCCAGGAACAAAGAAATGAAGAATTATGCACTATCCTTAAACCACTTAAAACACAAATACCTTGTTGTTTGGCACTTGCATCGAAAATTGATTAGCCCCACCTTGCTTACCAGGTAACCTACGAGAAACTACGCCAGAACCTCATGCCTCAGCCTGATCACAAAACCAATAAGATCGAAAACACCCAAATTCACACATACAATTCAAACCATACCACAATATACCTTTGCAAGAACATCTCTGATCATCTCCTTAGCCTTAGCAATAGATTCCGAAGAACCGGTTAGCTCCACTCCTCTAGTTTGCGAATTAGGATCCGCATCCATATCTCTAGTAACTTGAATCTTCGCTTCACATTGCGCCTGAAGATACTTGATAGTTTCTCCACCTTTACCAATAATCACACCTACCCTTCCATTCGGTATATCAATCGTTTTTCTTGGGTTCCCATATCCGTATGCAGAAGACACCGACGATGGAACCGAATACGGCTTCTGTCTATAATCTGCATTTACGACATAAATAGAAAATTAGATATATACAACAAAACTTCAAGGTGAATGATTGTGATAGGCGTATTTTGTTATACAAGTACTTCAACTGAATTGTGCACGTGCATCAATGAGTAGAACAAAATAATAAGCATCGTATCTTTTTAACCAACAAAAAACACATTGCCAAATATTATATACACATCTTCAAAATCAATGATTGTGACATTTCTTAAATTTTGAAGCATATTATGATCATTTAACTTAAACTTTAAAACACATATATGTTATAGACCATAATTCCATGAATCAAACTCAGTGTAGCTCCAGCAAACACAATCGGGTACGTATATTTGTTTATTTATTTTATTTATATTACTGTAAATCATTTCTAACTGGCCTTTCTTTTACTGTTAAGATATATCATTTTCTTGATTCTTCAGTGGGAAACGATCTACAAACGCTACAAATGGCTCAAACAACCAAGCAAACAAACATATATAACACATATGTGCATTGTTAAGACTTATCCACGACAATAAAAATCAACTAACACATGTTATGCTGATGAACAACAATGTTCAGGAAAAGAAGTTTCTAAGACCAAGATTCTAGACAAAGCTGGACATAATACGATTAACATTGAATCTAAGAGCATGACTATTTGTAACCTTTTTACATTCAAATAATTTTAGCAAACAAAACTAAAACCTGGAATAGGTATGTCCACATATAACCCAAAATCCCACCATGGTCATCCTCCTCCAACCCGATAAACCCCAAAAGCCCGTCGTCGTCCCAGTCGCCACCGTCCTCCTCCAACCGTCGCCGCCGCCATCCACTTACTCTAGTCGCAACCGTCTTGGATCTCCTCCATTACACAACCATCGACACAAACAAACAGATGGAAGACGGTTAAAACCACAAATAACGGTTAATATTAAGGATTTAAGAATTACCCAAAAAACAATTAAATCTGGATGTGGGTTGTAGGAGGTTGCGACTGATTTTATTTTATGAATGAGAAGGGACGATTTCTAGGTTAAAAGAACATGTGGGTTGGAGGATTCATTATTTTTAGGAGTTATAAAATTCCCAAAATGTCCTTTTATACATTACATGATATAATTTAGAGTTTTTGTTTATTACATTAGTGCCACAAGTATTTTTAACCATTGATCAAATAAAGGAAAGGCTTAGATTTGGTTCTGTAAGTTCTGTACAAAAAAGTGGCTCTGCAAAGAAGATGCCACTATATATATATATATATATATATATATATATATATATATATATATATATATATATATATATATATATATATATATATATATATATATATCACAATTTATTTTTCGAAAAACTTCTCACGCCTAGGAACTCATGAAAAATATTTGCGTGCATTGTTAATACACGTTGAAAATGTTTTGCATGCATACACGATGAACTCATGATTGTTGCCGAAATATATAATCTAATATTTATTTTTTGACACTTTTGGTTGAGCAAAATTAAATAAAGGAGCGTTTGGATTATTTCATAGGTTTTTATTTTAGAGTCGAAATAATCGTTACTCCACATTTGTTACATATAGACACACGCTAGGTATTGATTTTCAAGATTTTAATCTCGTAATATATTTATATAGTTTGAGACAATTTTTTTATTTGTATTTTTTTGTGTATCTTATTGATGTTTAGGTGAAAAATATGCCTCGCGCAATCGTTGGTGACACTCAACTCACTCATGACTATATTCCTAAAGTAACTTAAATACCCGACATATCCCCTACCATTGCCAAATTCTATAAACCAATCAAAAACCGTTGTATTCATGAGGGCCGGGTTGTTGATGAACTCTATATAAATCCAGCTATAGTGAACGTCTTTTTAAGTACATTGGTTTTAATTGTCATTATGAGATAAATGAACCAATTTTTCCTCGCTTTATTTTAGATTTTTATAGTCAAGTCAAACTCCAAACAAATGAGTCCGGTTATCTTCTCATTTCTTCCATGATTCAACACAAATTCATCACTCTCTCACTTGAGCAATTCGAGAGAATCCTTCGCATTCCATACACCGGTCAATGTGCTTTTACAAATGAATGGGATCTTTCGTCACTATCTATTTTTCAAGAGCCCGAAGGGCCATATCACACCGAATTAACAACTCCCGATGACATTCATCGATTCCTTCGCTTTGAACGTGTTGAGTCTAATCGTCTTATTAAAGGTAAAAATGTTAATCTTTCACCAAATCAAGTCCTCACCAAAGAGGTGAACCGAGACATGAAGCGTTGGGAAGAACTTATTCATGAGAATATGTTGGACTAGGAGGAAATCGGGACCATCTTCCGGCCTGTCTTGCTCACATGATGTAATGTATTGTTGCCAAAAAACAATACAATCTTGCTTATTTCGTTGCAAAACGAATAGAGCATGTTGGGCCACTTCAAAATCAAACTTACCTTATGGTATGCTTTTGACACGTTTATTTCATCAAATCATGGATTCGTTCCCTCATCTTGACAATGGCATTTGCGACATTGTTGATCGAGTCATGCGTCCACTTGCGGTTGTTCAAGCACGCAAACCTCGTAAAGACCGCGGGATCAAAAAGAGTCGCCATTCCACCTCCTCCTCTTCCGCCTATCATCACGGATCTTCCTCTCATCAAATTGATGACGACGAAGAAATCCAAGAAGAAGGCACTTCCCGAGCTAGCACTCTATCTCCTACCACTTACCTTAATTCTCTTTCACTAATTCGTCCTCAAGTGTTCAAAAAGCCCACCACTCCTGAACAAAACACAACCGTTCTCTTTGATTGACAAACATTTCTACTTAACCGTTAAGAAAAAATGCATGTGGAGTAACAGGGTGCGTTCAAGTCGTTTGGAAAGGCTATCAAAGGATCGTTTACAAGGAATAAGAAGTTAATGAAGATGAAGTTGTTTAATAAACTTGTTTGAATAAATTATTTAGCAAATCTTGTTCAATTATGTGTGTTAGTTATCTTTTATGATAGACTATTTATTTTCTTGTGTGTGATGCTATTCTGAATTATTCAGAACAACTTGAACTTGCATAGAACTTATGGACTTAATAATATTAGAGTTTTCTTAACTTTGTTTTTGAATGATTACTACAAAGTTGATATGCCATGCACACTTATTAGGTTATATATATATATATATATATATATAGTCACATGTATTCTTAAGAATAGGACTTGCTGCAAAAATTGCCATCTTTATTCTTACTTCTTATAAAAATTGGTTGAAAAACAAAAACCTGGACAACCTTGGAAAACCCAGGTGGCGGACCCCTGATCTCCCAAGGGCGGACCCCAGATTGATAAGGGGGCTGGCCATATAGCTAAGGGGGCCGACCACTTTGTTCATGGATTTTACTGTTCTCTTTCTGCTTTTTGACTTCCTTTTGCTTAGGCCCAACTATCTTTACCCAAAAAATACGAACATCGTTTGGAAGTGGCTATATTAACACTAACCTATACCACTTCTATATTATTTTCTCTTAATAAAATGCCTTCCCATCGTAACTTTCAACTCATCATCTTCCTAATTCATCTTCAACCTCAAACTCTTCCATGGCATCAACTCATGCTTCTACCTCAAAACTTTCCAAGAAACCAAAAATAATAATTATCTCACCAAGAAAATTGTTCATTGATCTTACCGAAGATGATGCTAAAACTCTATCACCAACACAACAACCTCCATCACCAAATGCACCCAATGCACCTTCTAAAACTCCATCAACTAAAGGAACGTCATCATCTTCAATCAATTCCAAGCTTAACTCATCTCCTTTTTACTTAACATCTCCATCAACCAATGCTTACTTAAGCTCACTCAACTCACCTCGTCCTAGAGTCTCTCATCGATTACCTATTTAAAATCAATAACCCATGAACATCACTACTACCCTTTCACTAAGAACTCCACTTAATGTTGCTTTTAACACTCCATCACCACCACAAATGCCACCACGACCCGTTTTTGGTCATCCAATCCCATTTCATTTTCTCGAGGTTCACGGAGCAACTTGTTTGTGTTGTATCCATAACCGAACCTTGATCTTTGGCTTGAGAGATGAACTACACTACATGTTTTCCTACATTGAGCACTTGCTCTCACAACCCTTCGCACCAAATTCACCTCAACCATATCCTTCCGCACCACCAACCTCTCCGCCCGCAAATTAAGTATATTATATGCTTAAGATTTTCTCGCTTTCCATAAAAATCCACCAACCTTTTGCAAGCAAGTCCTATGGCCTTCTAGACTATTTTGCATCTTTGTAATTTTAAATTTTATGAATGTTGTATTATCATGCTTCAAGCATGATTTTTATGTTTTAATGAATGCATTTCAAGTTTATGGATTTATTATTTATTTTATTTTATTTGTTGATTGGATGACATGTATTGGTTGTTATATATATATTGTTGTGATGCTTAATTGACACAAATATATAGATTGTTGTAAGTGTACATTATATATGGCTTATTTTTGCCATGTTTGAATATTTTTTGTGACAATTGCTCGTAGTTAGAATATATATTGCGCTCTTTTTTATAACTCGTTTTTTCTAGCAAGTCGCCATGGCTCGATTCATTGGTTCCCTCAAACGAGGGAGAACACATATCAAGGGGAGCGTTTATTCCGCCAAATTTATATTTACGCATCAACGAGGCCTTTTTGATTCTACAAAAAGGGGGAGAAATGGAATAAAACTCACTAAAAACTTGTTTAAAAATAATTTTATATTTAATGAGTTTAGATTTTGTAATCATCAAAAAGGGGAGATTGTTAATACAAATAATGTCTAAAAACGTTATTTATATTTTTCGACTTCTTTACGTTTTGATAATCACAAAATGAAAAAACGTTCTACGTAAAAATAAACTTAAACAAGTTATTAGTCGTAAATTTCCATTTCGACGTAAATCACTTAAGGTATGAATAAACAAATGCTTAATGATTAAAGTTATATAGTTTTGTTTTTAAACTTTACATTTTTTATAAAATGTAACAAAACTTTTTCATAAAAATAAATTAGACAAAATATTTTTGTAGTTATAAGAAATGTTTTAATTCAAATAAATATTTGAAATTAGATTTTTCCCCATAAAATAAGCAAAACCTGCCCCAGAAAACACCTCTCCAAATAAAGACAAAGCTGGGAGCGTCCTATAGGGGGCGGCCTCCTGATAGGCACTGGCGGCCCCCTGATTGATAAGGGGGTGTCCATAGAGCTTAGGGGGTTGGCCATGCATTTTGGCTCCAAGCTTTGCCTATAACCCACAGATTTTACCACCTTTTGCACACTTATTCTTTCTGTCTTAAATCAGTAAACATATTTCCAAACCTTCTAAACCTTTGATCATTCAATTAACATAAGCATTTTTTTCCAAGTGATTCAAGCTTACCTCTCCAAGTGCAAGAGAAGAATACTCGTAATCGCCAAGATACGAGGTATTATAGTTTTGGTTGTGTTTACGTAACGTAGTTATGATTGTGTTGTATATTGTAAATCATTAAAATCTCTTGTAATCGTGTGTAATAGTTGGATCAGGTAGATCGTGTAAGTATTTAGGTGAGTGAATACTTGTGAGAGCGGTTAGTATTTTAGGCCTTAAAATACGAGTGTAAGTGGTAGATCGGTTCTAGCTAAGATTGGAACTCGACATTAGGCTTAGTGTCAAAAATTGGTGTAAACCAAGTGTGTACGATTTTTTCCGTCTAAAGGGAGCTTGTTGACATAGTGAAGTGAACTTTCGAGCTGGATACTCGAGGAGTGGAGTAGGGCGAAGAGGAGCTTCGTTACCGAACCACTATAAATCTTCGTGTTGTGGTTTGATCATTCTAACTCTTCTCTCTTGCCTCATATTTATTATTGTGTAGATTAATATTGTTTATTTACTTATCTCGATTGTTCATATTGCATATTGATATCACCTAAAATCAAATCTACGATTTTATATACAAACGTTAAGTAAATTTAAAAAGCGAAAAACTATTCAACCCCCCTTTTAGTTTCCACAATAATGATAACCAATTTGCTCCCACTAATCTTAAGGTATATATGTCAATCAATTTAATAATACATGTAACCATAGAATTTTCATATACCATTTTCAAACAATCATAATATAGACATCGAATTGATTGTTTCCTGTTTATATCTCATCTAATACGTGCATCTAACCTACTTTATGGTTAGATTTCTTATGCAAGTTGCAGTTGAGGAATATAACAATAAAGTCCATAATATAGTTCTTAAACATGACGAACTACTAAAGTAATGACTTATGACATATTTTTTATGATAAAATAAGATGTTTTATTATAAGGACAAGCCTTTTATTGCAACATTATGTGATAGATATAATACTATTATTTGTTGTTTCTGTTGGATTTACATTAGTGGACCAGCTTGCGTTATAATGGGATATGAGTACTTAGACAACCCAAAAGTAACTAGCATCAATTGAATAAAATAAATTAACTTATAATTAATAACTTTACGCTAATAAGTTAACTTGTCACATATAATGGTATTGTTAAAAGAAAAAAGAAATTATAAAATGACTAATCAGTTAAAACATTATGTGATTATTAATATATGTGGTGATTTATCGTCATGAGATGAAATGACTATTTCAAGTTCTTAAATACATTTGCATGTACCTTGAAAGTAGAATCATTTATTAATTTTCCTTAAACCACATACTCTCACTGATTTTGCCATTACTTAGTTAGTCTATTTTGATGATTATAATGATACATGAAAATAAAAACAGGAAAACGAAACATATAATAACATGTAAGGCGATTCATAAACTATAATAGACAATGATTCAATATCTTCAAATAGGACAATAGTTTAATAGGATTATAAATTAGTAACCCTTAAACTAGTTACTTTGTTAGTCCCAACTAATAGACCGTAAATAAAGATATTAGATATTTGCATCACGTTATTAGGGTTTCTTTAAATGTCTTGGTTCATAGGTAATGTTTGATACTAAATCACAGTCCATACAATGTACCATGTTCATAAAGGTACATTCGCCTTTATGTAATACCATTTAATTGAGTTGGTTAAGGCTTACTTAAGTGATTTTATAACTTCATTCCTCCAACATAAGACATATAGATTGGGGCAATTAATATAACGTGCTTATCATAATACACTTTCACCCCCTAATTGACCCAATATCTTATCTCAATGGTTTATTTACCTTTTATTAAACTCGATCTTAATAAATAAGAGATTCTCGTCAAGTACACTCTATAATCATCAATATTAACAAAACAAAATGGAGATTTTTTTTATTATTTTCAATGTCGTTCATGAAAATGTACACATCTTTATAAGAGAGTTTTTTGCTTGTTAAAATGATTGAAATAAAAAAAATAATGAAAAAAAACTTCTTAAAGAATGTCACTAATTTCAAAAGTATAGAGTAGTATTTCTTCCTCTATTTTCACTATGTTACATTTTTAGCATATTCATTAACTATGAATAGAAATAATTGCTATATGAATTCATGAAGGTTTTAAACTAATGAACCACAAACAAATAATATATGGAATGATTAATTTTAAATTCAAAACACTTAAAATTGAACTAATAAATTAAGTGTCAAATTTTACATAAAAATAAGGTTATAGAATAAAATTATGAAACCAAACTCTCAATTTACAATAAAATTATTTTGGTTTCAACACAGAACTCATTTTCACTAATGATTCATAACCTTCTAAATAGCAAGTCATTAGAATCCTTGTTATTCACTTAACACAAACTTTTAACATTTGTGAAAAATCTCTTCAAAGAACTTTTGAACATAAAACATTTTCTAAGACATTGTTTCATTATAAAAATATTTTAAAATCATTAGATGTGACTGATAACATCAAATAGTTAATACTTTTTAGTATCAAAATGCTTGCAATTATTGTTTAAATGCCTGAAAATGATACTTAATCACTTCTTATTTCGTTTGTAGGAAGAATACGAGCATTGGAGCAAGAGACGCGAGATTTGGACGTGGAAAACAAGCAAAAGAAGGATCTCAAGGCCAGTTACGGGGTAAGCACCCCGCATGAGTTACGCGATAACTAAATTAAAGAAGAAATTAGTCATCACCACAGTTACAGCGTAACTGATTCGTCACAATTACACCGTAACTTGCCACGTTGAAGAATGATGACGCATCCTAGCCATGGTTACGGCGTAACTTGGTTTATACAATTACGTCATAACACATATTAAGCCTGGATTATGGAATCCCACATCAGCATGGTTACGGCGTAACCAAACTCATTAATTACGCCGTAACAAATACGAAACTTATAAATAGAGCTCTCATTCTGCACATTCGACATCAACCCTTCCAACACATAACTAAGGGGTGATGCAAGCTTCTAGAAGTCGAAGAATTCCACCAGTAGTCCAAGAGAGAAGTCACTTATCTTACTTTTTGTATTAATCATTCATAAACATATCTTATAAGAATTATAATGGTTCAATCCTAGATCTCTTTCATTATTTCTTACCTTATTGTTGCTATGAGTGGCTAAGCACTTCTAGTGCTGGCCTAGTTATAAATTTACTGATGTTATGATTGTTTCTCGTTTATTTATCGTTTGAATTAGATATCCTTATTGTCTGTCATCGATCCTTAAGTGTTGGTAGCATTGAGGGTGGTTTAGATCCTGTTGGTCTTCTTATTAGGTTGTAAACTTAAGATTAGCGGGGTACTAGGATAAGTTGGCATATATCCCTAGTGTAGGAATTTACCAAATTACCGCCTTTATCACATTAAATACTTAAAAAGCTCAGGAACTCTTTTAGAGGGGGTTTATAATCTATCTAGGTTATAGACAGGTATTTAGGATAGCTGAGGTTTAATCACTACAACTTGGATGCCCTACCTTCGTGACTTTCGGGGAATTAGGATTGCAGGAAGTATAGGACAGAATTTAAATGCCAATTCGGGTAAGATTTAATTAGAACCGCTAATAAACGATATCTAGACATTGCACTAGGAAACATATCATAGCATTAGTGATGAAATAACTAGGTTAGTACGCCTTTCTCCCTGACTGTTCTCAAATCATTTACCTTTCGCATTTATTTTCTTTTCAAGATTTCAAATAAAAACCATTTTCAATCGTGTGACACTTTTCAAATTAAAACTAATACAACTTAGTTCTTGAGATGACCTCATATTTACCAAGTCCTGCACTACATACGACCGGGTTCTCTGCTCGATGGTGTGTGTAGACATCGGTAGACGAGTTTAATAAATTTAAAACTTGCAAAATTATTTTTAACAATTAATATGCATCAAGTTTTTGGCGCCATTGCCGGGGAGCTAAAATTAGTTCTAATTTGATCTCTTGTATTTATTTAATTTACTTTCGTTCTAATCTTTGTTAATTTTTCAGGAAGCATAATGGTTGAGAGAGATATTGATAACCTCACCATGGAGCAATACGTGGCATTGACTCGAGGGAACCAGGCACCGACCGTGGTTAAACCCGAAATTAGAGGCAATGTAAACTTCGATATCAAGAGCCAATTCATGCGAGAATTGCGGGAATATACCTTTTCCGGGAACAAAAATGACGATGCTCACGAGCATGTTGAGCGGGTTTTAGACATCGTCAGTTTGTTTAACATTCTAGGAGTGACATACGACGTAGTCATGCTACGCGTTTTCCCCATCACACTCACTGGAGCCGCTAAAAGGTAGGTAGACAGACTATCCCCAGGAATCGTTGACTCTTGGGATCTCCTTAAAAAGCCTTTATCCAAAGGTACTGTCCACTATCCAAGACCGCTAAGCAGCTTGAAGAAATCCGCAACTTCAAGCATGAAGGTGAAGAAACATTGTACCAGGCTTGGGAAAGGTACAATGACCTGCTTTACAAATGCCCAACTCACGACATCAATAGCTATCAGAAGGTGTACATCTTCTACAATGGTCTGGGCACTATGAACCGCCAATTGCTAGAATCGTAGGGGCCAATTCCTGGCATGACACCTGCTCAAGCTTTAACATCAATCTAGACTATGGCTGGCCACTCTCAAAAGTGGCATGATGGTTCATCTAGCAGGAATATAGATTGCAGCAGTAGCTCCGAGGAATTCGCGGCCATTGTAAGTAAGCTAGATAGCTTGGGTCGAGACATGAAAAAGCTTAAGGAGAATGTGCATGCTATTCAAGTGGGATGCCAAACTTGCGAAGGAGCTCATCTTGACAAGGAATGTCCTCTCAACGAGAAAGTTAAGAGTATGGAAGAAGTGAAGTATGGCGAATTTGGACGACCTCCCCCTTTCAGCGGAGGAAATGATGCTAAATACCGTGTGGGTTCACTGGGATACTACACACGTGTCGATAATAGTCTCCCTTTTGGAGAAACAAGGCCTAGTTTTGAAGAGCTATTGAACAAACACGAAGGAGAGCTGAAATGGAAGAATGGGTAAAGAAACTCCAAGAAAACACGGAGATTAACACATGAAACCAAAATGCCTCTCTCAAAAATCTGGAGACCTAAATTGAGCAGCTAACAAAGGAGTTTCATGCAAAAGCTGCTAATGAAGTACCCAATTCTACGGTTGGCCAATGCAAGGCAGTTTACGCCAACGATGAGGCAACGATTGACTATACATCTTCTAAGGAAACTAACGAACTCCATAAAGTATCTTTCATTTCTAATGATGACATACATGTGGCTCAGGAGGAAGATGATGTGCCATCAAAAGTCTTGCCAGGCCAACTACCACCAAAAGAGTTGAATCCATTGGTTTTACTCTTCCTTGCACTATTGGAAGTTTAAATTTTTATGCTATGGCAGACTTAGGTGCAAGTGTTAATGTCATACCCAAATCTATGTTTGAACATTTGAAACTAGCTAACCTTAAGAAAACCGACATGCTAGTTAAAATGGCTAATATGACAAAGAGGGCCCCTATAGGAATTATGGAAAATATACTTGTTAAAATTGATAAGTTTTTATTCCCATCAGATTTCATAGTTATCTATATGTTAAAAACGCATAATGAAACCATGATTCCTGGTAGACCGTTCCTAGCAACCATTCACTCCGAGATAGACGTTTCCAATAAAGAATTTTCTTTAGGAATCGGGGATGACATGGTTACTTTCGATATGGATAAGAAAATTCATAATTTCATGACTCCTGTAGGAAAAGTTTATATGGTGAATTCAATTCATAATAATGAGCCTCCTAACCTCTTGGATATTAGCAGTAATGCACCATCAGATTAGTCCCTACAGTTTGAGAAATCTGAAAACCTGCATCATCAAAATAACAATGATAATTATATGCAGGAACAAAGTAGCAAGAAGGCAAGGATGGTTAAACCTGACACCCCAAGCGCACATTTCTGCAAACCGGTTAAGCAAGACTACAATGGAATACTCAAGGTATGGCCCACATGTGACCCGGTGATGTGTCATCGTGTGGTGTATATTTAGTAATTATCAAGTTTTACATTTATATTTAGCCAACAAACCTAAAGACAACACTTTAACGGGCAGTGTACCCGGTCAAGATGTAGCTTCGCGGTAAGTAAGGTGTCGAACACTAAGAGCGAGAGTTAACCTAATATTCTATCAGTATTTTAATCTATCTAGATTAGTCTAATTACTGGTTAAACCTAAGCTATACATATTTACTAGAGGTAAAAGGGAGGTTTTCAGCCTGAGAGACTGGCACATGTTTAGTGGTGACAAAAGTTAATTCTAAACACAATAAACACTAAAGCAAAAAATCACAAGATAAAGAAGCGGTACAAGCCAAATAATAGAAAACTATATTAACCATGTTAAATCCTAATAATGTTGATTTGTTTGTTTAGTGTAATGGCTACTTATTTCGAGGCAGCATATCATTCTTAAGACTTAGGCGGTTCTTCATCCTAAGACCTAGATACGAACAATCCTGTCACGATTAACTCATCCACATAAAGCATCCATTAGTCTAATTATAATCTATTATAGGGAATTAAAGCAGTGGTGATCCTATTAATACCCTAGCCCATCGGGACTTTATTCACTTATTGCTTGATGTTGTCTTATACACCGGTAATCCACCACCCAAATCAATTACCAATTAATTAAGAACAATACTGGTTGAACAATTATCGAGTCACCTGGCGGTCTAACTAAGCTCATAATCAAAGGGTAAGGACAGGATGCCATTTGTGATCCTATTGATCTGGGCATACAAAACACAACATGGAGAGCTATCCCGGCATCTAGATCACTGGTTAAGTCTCACTAGACCCAGTTGAATGATAGGTCACATGTACAAGCACATAAAAAAGTATAAGGCGATAAACATAATTAAACAACAATGATAAATTAAGCAAGCCGGATTAAAACAAACCAAACATTATTAATCTTCATTAATATGGCTAATACCTGAGGGTATTAGCCCACAATCATTGCAACTTTACAAGCTTGATCAAACAATTAGAAATCAAATGATTAAGAAAGTAAGAATTACACGATGTCTTCTTTGGAATTATGGTTGGTGCTTGACCTTAGGGCATGCAGGATTCTATCGAAGGTTCATTAAGGATTTTTCTAAAATTACCTATGACTCAATTGTCTTCGTTTTAGTTCCAGAATTGCGCCTTTTAGCTTTGTCTTCACAAGTTACTTCATAATTACTGCAATAATGAACTTTAAGCAATTAAGTACCAATATCTTGCAATAATTATATAAAAGTGGGTAAAATGTATAGGATAAATGATGGTAAAATGTGACGTTATTTGATGATATCACCCGACTATGAAGTTATGCAACAGAGGTAATGAAATCTATAGGGTTGGTAAACAGGGAGTTTTGAAATATTGGTATTGTTACCTAGATGATGAAAGAAAAGGCATAAAGGGGGTGGTTTATCATTCCCTGACTTCTTCTTAGTAAGGTACGGGAAATGCCAGGGCAATGATTTGATTTGGGATAGTAGGTATGCGGAATGGTGTAGTGAAAATTCTATTCCAGGCACATCCACTTCAATCTTTACTTTAGTCCAAGAAGATTGCAGACCTAGACCTAGGGACTACTCCTTCAAGGAATGGTTGGTGATAAAGGTAGGACACACTGACATAAGTGAACAAGTAAAGAAGGCCTTATTAAAATTATGGCTCATTGATTGTTTTCAGGAAGAACTAGGAACCACCAAGGATCTGCTATCATGGAGTTTTGATAACTACAAGGGGGTGTTTGATTTAGAAATCGATCAATTAGCTGATGAGTATGAATTAAAGATAGGAAAGAAAGCACATATGCTCTATGACATATGGGAGTATTACAAGAAAATACAGGGGGATAACACGTATTGGTGGCACGATCATGGGTTAGAAGAGGATGAAAGACGAGAAATTAGGGTAGAAGAGTATGGTCCACCAAAGCTTCATGTAGAAACTTTAGAAGAAAAAAGATACTCATTTGATAGTGTCCGGAGTTTCATTTATGTTACCAAAGAACTGAAGGATACTTTACCATTGGGAAGAGAAAATGGATCAAGGTTCAGAAAAATGATCCGAAAAGAGTTGGAGTTCCAAAGGAAGACGTAACCTCGTCTTGAGTCTAAATTAAAGAATTGTTAATAAACAAAAGTGCTTTCCAGGAGACAATCTGTGTTTTAATGAATTTCATTTAATTTTCTGCATATTAGTTGGTTTGTATGTTTCTTACTTAGTTTTGCAGGTTCTAACAGCAATGAGATGGAATTCGAGGTCACCTCGTCTCGTAATTGTGTGGTAAAATTGTTGCTGTTTGCAAAAATTATGGCGTAACCATCTTAGTTACGCCGTAACTGAATTTAACGAAAAATTTAAAAATTTAACCACATAGTTACGACGTAACCCAACTGGTGGTTACGCCGTAACTCCTTCCTGAAAACCTTAATTTTGTTCAAAACTTTTACAAAACCGTGTATAATTAAATGAACTTTGTGGGTACGTTCTCTGGAAACCTCATGAGACTTCACTCGTCCACTTGGGCCACCAAGTGGTTTAAAATGCTTGTTGCACACGCTAAATGCAACCGTGATTCCTGCGAAAGTGATTAGGTTTTCCTGTATACTTTATTTTGAACGTTTAATGCTTGTAGTTTGTTTAGTGATTTTAGGGGATTAAGAGTTTGCTCAGGATACGCTTGTCAAGAGTTCATCTCTTGCCATTATTCATTCGAAGTATAGAGCAATGCTCAAGGGAGTCTCTCGTTCTAATTCTACTCTTATTTTTATTTCATTTTCTTAAATGTACAATAGGGACATTATACAAACCAAGTGGGGGGGATGGGAGTAGACTTACCACTTGACCTATGTTTGCCTTCGATTTTATAGTTTTCTTTTGAAAAATTATGCCAATTTTAAATTTTTTGACATGTTTTTCTTACTAAACTAGAATAAATCTTTGCCAAGCGCACTATTACCCTTTATTGGCGAGGTTAAGCCTAATGATTCTGTTTTCATCTATTATACAAAAATCCACTAAAATATGAGTGTTCCGGTAATATTGTAGACTTTAGAACTTGGCATGTAAATCATTTCGAGACCTAATTGATTATCAAGAATAGACTGTTCAAAAAGGCAACATTTAAGAATTAACCCAAAATATAGCCCATATGTGTAATGTTGTGTGCGTTTATCGACTTGTTACACTGACTTGTCGACCTTTTGTGTTAAAACCCCTTGTTGCACTCATTTTTAGTGCAAGATACCCCTAGATCACCCTGTTGAGCCAATCTTTATTTTAACCCAATATGTTAAATGTATCATTACACCATTTCGCCTTAGCCAACCCTGTAGTCTTTATTTTCTTTGTGTTGAAATCTCTGGCTACTTAAGTCCATGGTTCGGGGGAATGGGTTAGGAAATTTTGCGCATTCGTGGAAGACCTATCATTTTTGATATATGAAGACCCTCCTGTATCATCACTTTCGATATTGTTCATCTCAAGTGGGGGGATATGTATGTCGTATATTATAAAAAAAAGTTAGTGTAAAGTTCTGTAGCATATTTATGTTGGTTACGTGTTATAAAACCAACAAGTTGTTCGAGATATGGAGATGGTGCATCTATAAGCCATCTGTATGATTTTGAAGGTTGGGCTAGTATATCATTTCAAAGCAGGACTTCATCATTACATCCAATACTAGCCCATTACTTTGATCAGATTTTCGCACATTGGACACTTAGACTAATGGATGGACAGTAGCCGGTTATAACAACCTTAGATTATTTAGACTATTTGTTTGTGTTTATTTTATTTAACGCCAATTAAATATGCATCCCATGTCTTATCCTACCCTTTGTAATGATTCTGACCTTTAGCCTACTTGAGTTAAAGAATTGAGCAATTGCATGTGTCTCGTTCATGGATTTGGGCGAACATGTGTGGTTTTGTCGCCTTTTCTGGATCAGTGGTATCAGAAAGAGTCAATCACCTGTTTAAGCCTGTGTGTGTCACCCATGTTGCCTTTAAGAGCGGTTTAGATCCTAATTCTAGCCGGTGCAGATTTGTGTACTTTCCAAGCTTATGATAGAATACATGATATGACAGTGCAGTTGAGTGATCACCCCGAAAATGAAACACTTAGACTAGTGAGAGTTGACTGATTTTGATCCCCATTTCGTAAGGTGTTCGACTTTGATGTTTTCTAGCACAAGTAAATTATGAATTCATTTCTCTGAGTTAAATTGGGGGAATCTTTTTATGAATTATTCTAACAAGTCTACTTGAGGGCAAATAGAAGTTAAGTGGGAGATATTTGATAACATCAAATAGTTAATACTTTTTAGTATCAAAATCCCTATCAAAATGCTTGTAATTACTGTTTAAATGCCTAAAAATGATACTTAATCACTTCCTATTTCGTTTACAGGAAGAATACGAGCATTAGAGCAAGAGACGCGGGATTTGGACGTGGAAACCAAGCAAAAGAAGGATCTCAAGGCCAGTTACGGCGTAACCACCCTGCAGGAGTTACGCCGTAACCAAATTAAAGAAGAAATTAGTCATCACCACAGTTATGGCGTAACTGCTTCGTCACAATTACGCCGTAACTTGCCACGTTGAAGAATGATGACGCATCCTAGTCATGGTTACGGCGTAACTTGGTTTATACAATTACGTCGTAACACATATTAAGCCTGGATTATGGAAGCCCACATCAACATGGTTACAGCGTAATCCAACTCATCAATTACGCCGTAACAAATATGAAACTTATAAATAAAGCCCTCATTCTTCATATTCGACATCAACCCTTCCAACACAGAACTAAGGGGCGATACAAGCTTCCAGAAGTCGAAGAATTCCACCAGTAGTCCAAGGGAGAAGTCACTTATCTTACTTTTTGTATTAATCATTCATAAACACATCTTATAAGAATTATGATGGTTCAATCCAAGATCTCTTTCATTATTTCTTACCTTGTTGTTGCTATGAGTAGCTAAGCACTTCTAGTGCTGGCCTAGTTATAAATTTACTGATGTTATGATTGTTTATCGTTTATTTATCGTTTGAATTAGATATCCTTATTGTATGTCAACGATCCCTGAGTTTTGGTAGCATTGAGGGTGGTTTAGATCCTGTTGGTCTTCTTATTAGGCTGACATGTTAAACTTAAGATCAACGGGGTACTAGGATAAGTTGGCATCTATCCCTAGTGTAGGAATTTATCAAATTACCGCCTTTATCATATTAAATACTTAAAAAGCCTAGAAACTCTTTTAGAGGGGGTATATAATCTATCTAGGTTATAGACAGGTCTTTAGGATAGCTGATGTTTAATCACTATAACTTGGATGCCCTACCTTCGTGACTTTCGGGGAATTGGGATCGCAGAAAGTACATGACAGACTTCAAATGCTAATTCGGGTCTGTTGATATTAGAACCACTAATAAAACGATATCTAGACATTGCACTAGGAAACATATCATAGCATTAGTAATGAAATAACTAGGCTAGTACACCTTTCTCCCTGACTGATCTCAAATCATTTACCTTTCGCATTTATTTTCTTTTCAAGATTTCAAATCAAAATTATTTTCAAACCTGTGACACTTTTCAAATTAAAACTAATACAATTTAGCTCTTGGGATGACATCGGATTTACCAAGTCCTGCACTACATACGACCGGGTTCTCTGCCCGTTAGTGCGTGTAGACATCGGTAGACGAGTTTTATAAATTTAAAACTTGCAAATTTAATTTTAACAATTAATACGCATCAGTGTCTTTACTTAATTAGTCTAAACATATCGAGAAACTTTGATTATCTTACTAAAGTTTTCTCGTTATTAAACAATTAAATAAGTTGGTTATCATAATGTAAGCTATACAAAATAAAGATCTCATCTTTATGGACAGTGGTAATCATAATTGTTTATTTCATATTTTTCTTTTACTTATTAGCATAGTTGATGTAAAAAAATGTCAACAAACTTAATAAGGAAAAATGACACAATGAACATAAAAGATTACCTTATCCATTTAATTTTAAGATCACATAAAGGCTTACAAACACCATAAAAATGTAGACCTTAATGATGAGAAAATTATTTAAAAGTGTATTTTCACGTGTTATTATCGAGTTTATAAAATTAAGATTTATCATAATGCAATTCGATCTTTTCTGTAATCCTTATTAATTCTAATTCTCGTTGAATGTTCCATTCTATCACTACAGGATGTAGAACATGATCGTATTCAAAATGCAAGTTGAAATTATATATGACCATAGTAACATTAGTTTTACCCTTTCAAACATTTTTAATATTTAGTGGTTACAAGAACTTATAAATGGTTATCTAAGCGAATGACTTGTACTTCTGAACGGACTATTCAAAATAAGGACTATATCAAATTATTAACATAAAAGTATAACTAACCATAGGGCATAAGTTAGTTATGGGAATCTAACCACAACACAAAATTAGATTCACATAAGAAGTTTGATGTAATTGTTAACTTCTCGTTGGTTCCATTAACAACCCGTTAATAACTTTTACATTTAGTATGCAAAATCAATCAACAAAATACATCACCGTTGGGCAGAAATATTTAATTTGCAAAATACTGTTTGGCGGTCAAAATTATGATTATCCGTTGGGCCAATCTACAATCCCGAACACACCAACACGTGAAAACATAATTGTATACTGCTTCGCGGGTTCCTCCATTTTTATGACCTTTTTTTACGCCATGACTTACTTTGCCTTTAGGAGGGAGCGGCAATTTGGTGGTCGACTTTGTTGTCAACGACAATGATCTTCGACAACAAAAACAATTAGATGAGGAAGAAAAAAATATGGTTGATCGAAGGCGGCTCAACATATTTTGTGTGTTTTGACGGCTATGGTTTAAGGTTTATGAATGGAATACGAAAATGAAATCCTAAATAAACAAAAATAATAAAGCGAAAAAAAACGAGATCCCTCCGCATCACCGGCAAGTAGCCGATGATCGAAGGATATCAATTTTTGTTGGTGGATCTTACTTAAAGCTCTGATACCATGTAAAATACCAAAGAGATTTATTATTACCGATTGAATGAATTCCTAATTACACAAAATAGCATGTCTATTTATAATAGAACATAGCTTTAAGAATAAGCTAACATGAATCTAAACCCTAATGGACCCAAAACTCACAAACCGGATTGAGCCAATGACTCATCTAACAGTAATCACCTGACTTCTCGCACACGATAGGAATTTCGAACACATCTACAATCCACACAAACCCATACTTGCAAACTCACCATTAATCTATAATTCTACTTAAAACACAGCGCACATATATACATAAAAAGAAAACAATCCCAGACGGTCATAGCTTCTTTTGGTTTGGGTCCGTGATCCTTACAGGACGTACTCTCTTTTTTGGTCGTCACACGTGAGAGGTAGGTAACGCTATCCAATGCTTTGAGGGTTGTCCCTCACATTGGCGCGTCATGGCACCTGCATTAAACGATACACCCATGTTTTATAAAATTATATAGTTTAATTATTGTGTGGAGTCTATTGTTTATGGGGAAAGTATTTCGTAATACTGTGTGTCATTGATTAGAATATGATCTGTATTAATATTAGGAGATCTTGTAGTTTTTTCATCAATGTAATCAGTCAGATCAAAGTTCAAGATAAACAAATCACAAATCTTTCTCTTCTCTTTTCTGACGGAGCTAGCAAACGTTTAAAGTGGTTGCCGACTAAGGGATATCCCGAAACAGACCCTTATAACATGCGTATCAATTTATGCTTTGCATTGAATAATATTTTTGAATCTTTTAATTTGATTGCATTGAGAATAATTATAATAGAAAAGTACAAGATGTATAAATAAATAGGCTTATGGGTCATATGAGCATATTATGGCTATTATGACGTTCCTAAACAATTATGTCAAACAACATTGAATGCGAAAAACATTCCCTAAACAATGACTTTCCTAACACAAGAAGAAAACATAAATATATTCCGACACGAAACATTCCTAAACAAATAGTCAAACATTATCATTCCTAAACCGAAAGCGTAACATTAACTTGGTCTAATATGGAACTCTAATGAGAGGTTGCAATACATCTTTACATTTTGACATTTAACTGAGTCAGGCACAAGTATTATGTACTTCAAAATTAATTTTAAATCTAAAATAGAAAGCACTATTATTATGACACATTTGATTTTCTTCTTTTTTCACCGTCAGTCACTTAATTACATTAAAGGTTATAAAGTAAATTTCATTTTGTTGTTCACAACTTGACATTGCAAATACTAGTTATATTATTTTTGGTGATTTTAAAATGAATAGATGATTGATGGAGGCCGATTTATAACGCCGTGTTAACTGTACCAATCTGCACATGATCATATCCTCCACTTGGACTACAAAAAACTGAATTGTGTATTTAACAAAAAAAACCAAAACAGTTGGAGCACGCCCAAAACCACCTGTCTACTTCTTCAATGTTGTTGTATCCTGTTTATTTCAATTAAAGTATATTTGACCATAAGAATATTCACAAGAATATTCAATTCACAACCTATTCGTTTAAATAGTTCTACTCTCCTATATTTCCGTTTGACCATTATATCAATACATACACTTCTTGAATATTATTAAGAGTTAATTTGCATAAATGGTTCCTGTGGTCCTGTCTGATTTAACAAAATAGTCCTAAACTTTTTTTTTTTCCCGATCCCCCCCGTGTGTTTCGAGACCCATATCGGGGTTTTGGTCCCTTGACAAACATGTATCGACAGTTGCCGTGTTACTTTATTGTGTAATTTGGTCTTTTCAAATGTATTCACATTAAAACCTATATAACTTTAAAAGTATGGTCCCTGTGGTTCCTATGATATCACAAATTTAGTCCTTATTTTTTTAACTTTTTAATTAATATGTGTGTTAATTTTTTTTTTATTACAAGTTATTCAAAATGTTTGAGCAGATCCATGGATTCTCATCCTCATCAGGTAAATCATCAATCTAATTCCTTTCAATCTTGGTGTTTGAATTCGTTATAACCCCTGAAATTGAGATCTATCATCTTTGATTAATCTTATATCGAGCGTGTTAGGCGATTTTCTTATCCTTGATTTCTAGGTTTTTTAGATCTGATTTTCTAAGGTTTTTTATTTGCCGATCCTTGGTGGTCTATAAAGATCGTCAATTCCGATTGTTGTTTTTTTTCTTTACCGCCCCCTCTCTCTTTTGTTGTGTGACCTCCCTTCAATCCAAATTACGGTTTTATTTTGTCATGGATGATAATTGGCAAGAAGTTTCGAATAAGAAACACTGGCGGTCAAAAGATGACGATGTTACCAAGATCTCTAAATCTGTGTTTGTTACTAATTTCCCCGACCATGTGAGTGCTAAAGAGTTATGGCATGTTTGCAAGCAATATGGGCACGTGGTTGATTCCTTCATCCCTGTTCGAAGATCCAAGGTTGGCAAACGATTCGGTTTTGTTCGGTTTATAAACGTTTTTGATATTGATAGATTGGTGGGAAACTTGTGTACGGTGTGGATTGGTAGTCATCATTTGCACGCTAATGTTGCTCGTTTCAATAGGCCTGCGGTGGATTTCACTAAGGCCAAACAGACCAAGGCAGGGGAGGTGCGTGGACATTCTGACAAGGTTAGTTCTGGATGGCCTAATTCTATGAGGAATGATTCTAATTCTTATGCCTCTGCGCTGAAAGGACAAGCACAGCCGAATGCGGAGGCAATCAGTCAATCTACATTGGTTCTAGACGAATCATGTGTCAATGAAAAGGATTATTCTCTTTGTCTAAATGGGAAGGTTAAAGAATTTGGTTCACTTGATAATTTGAAGAATGTATTGTGCATAAGGTTTACGATGTTGACAGCAGATATTTGGGTGGGATTAGTGGGTGATTTTGTATTAAATCGTATAGAGGTTTAAAGAGAAATTTTAGGCAAGCGTGGCGATTAATTCTGTATTTTTCACATCTTGCCAATCTTTAATGACTCCGTTGTGGATGGAAAGAATCATGTGGTTGACGTGTGAAGTGAACCACTTAAAGTGTGGGTCTTTTAACTTCAAAAAGATTGGTGCGAAGTGGGGGACATTACTTGATGTGGAAAATAAGGAAGACGGAAATTATCATAGCAAAAGATTGTGTATTCACACTAAGGGGATAACTAATGTGTTTGAATCTTTTAAGATCGTTTATAAAGGAAAGGTATATTGGGTTCGCGCTAAAAAGGTCTCGGGTTGGATCCCTGATTTTGAACTAACTGATGAAGATGGTAGTGAGTCGGATGAGTCCCAATCTGATGATGGTCTTCAAGAAGGCGTTATAGGGGATGAAGAGGATAAACAAGGCGAAGATGATGTTAGTGTGGTTCCGGATTCTATGGCTGATAAGGTGAACGACAACGATGGGGAGGATATTGAGCAGAATGAAGCAGTTGATAAGAATTCAACAGACCCGTTTGGGTTCTATTCGTTACTCAGGAAAAATAAACAAAAGGATAATCATGAATCGAGTTGCAAAGAGAGTTTGAAATTTCCTCCAGGTTTTACACCAAGGGAGGAAGGTGAATGTGATGATAGTGTGTTTGAAACAAATGGTTATGGCGAAGTTAATTCAAGTGTAAGGCGAAAGAAGACAAAGTTGAGTGGTACAGAATCTGTGGGTTCTGGTCATTTTCAACAATCTGAAATACCTCGCTCAGGTGGATCTTTATTGAACGTTATGGACGAACTGATTAGAGTGGGGCAAACGATGGGTTACAAAATGGAAGGGTGTATTAAGAATGTAGAAGAAATTGTTGAAAGGCAAGGAGTGGATGAAGTGTTCCAATGAATGTGCTATCTTTAAATGTTCAAGGCCTTAACCCGAAGGCCAAAAAAGATTGGGTAAAGGAGCTTTGTGTATCTCATAAGGTTGATTTTCTATCTCTTCAAGAAACTAAAATGGAGGATATAAATCTTTTCGACATCAAGAAGTGTTGGGGGAATTTTGTGTTTGATTATGTTTTCAGTGAATCTAATGGTTTTTCAGGAGGTATTCTTTGCATTTGGAATCCTACTGTGTTTAATAAATATTCTACTACGGTGTCAGACTACTTTATCATTGTCCGTGGAAAATGGATTTCTAATGGTAAATTGCTTCTTATTATTTCGGTTATGCTCCGCAAGAAGCTTTAGAAAAAAAGATGTTATGGGATTATCTTAACCATATTATTATTAGTTGGAAAGGGGAGGTTATTCTTATGGGTGATTTTAATGAGGTTCGATATAAAAATGAAAGATATGGTTCGGTGTTTAACGTGCAAGGGGCTAAAGTTTTTAATTCGTCTTATTGCACAATGCGGAAATATGGTTGAAGTCCCTCTTGGCGGTTGTTCTTCATGTTGTGTCCATGGGTCTGCTTACGATGATGAGCAAGTTGGTTCGTTTCCTAATGTCGGAAGATTATTAAGAGAGAATGTCCATTCTATTTATGCGATAACGTTGGGATAGGTTCTTCTTTTTTGGATCATCCGGCGATTCTGTTACGGGAAACTAATCACGATTATGTCAAATTCCTTGTCGCTTGTTCCATTATTGGTTCGATATGGAGTTTTGGATTTAACTTGTCCATGATGCTTGAGGTGAAGTCCCTATTTTCTCGAGTAACGCTATGGTTAATCTCATGCAAAAATTAAAGTTTACTAAGAATAAAATTCGGACCTGGAATAGAACGAGACAAAGCATCACCAATAGAAAACGCGCATTACAAAAGGAGCTTGGTAAGCTGGATATGATTATTGACAACGGTAAAGCCACGGAGGAAAACCTGCTTCATCGAATGGAGGTTTGTAATTCTATTCAAGAGTTAGATAAATTGCATAATATGGAGGTGGCCCAAAAGGCGAAGGTAAAATGGGCGGTTGAAGGAGATGAAAATTCCAAATTCTATCATGGTATCCTTAATAAAAAGCGTCATCAGCTCGCTATTCGTGGTGTTATGAAAGATGGTGTGTGGGAGGAGAAACCGGATGTTGTTAAAAAGGAGTTCGTAAATCATTTTAGAGCTCGTTTTGAGCAGCCTTCTCATGAGCGTCCTATTATAAATATGGAATTTCCAAATCAGTTAAATTCTTTCCAGGTTGCGGATTTGGAGGCCGAGGTTTCTATTGAAGAAATTAAAAAGGCGGTTTGGGACTGTGGTACTGACAAAGCTCCTGGGCCAGATGGTTTCACTTTTGGATTTTATAAACGGTATTGGGGCTTGATTGAATCTGATGTGGTAGCAGCGGTCAAGTATTTCTTTCAAACAGGAACTTTTTATAAGGGATGTAATTCTTCATTTATATCTCTTATCCCGAAAATTCCTGATGCGAAATTGGTCAAGGATTTTAGACCAATTAGCCTCATTGGAAGTCTTTACAAAATTATCACAAAGATTTTGGCTAACCGTATTATGTTGGTGTTGGGTAATCTTGTTAACGAAGTTCAATCGGCTTTCATGGCGGATAGACAAATTCTGGACGGTCCCTTCATTCTTAATGAGGTTTATCAGTGGTGCAAGGATAAAAAGAAGCAATCGTTCATTTTGAAGGTCGACTTTGAGAAAGCATATGATTCCGTCCGTTGGGATTATCTTCATGACGTCTTAAGGAAGTTCGGTTTCAGAGATAGATGGTGTAGATGGATCTATGTAGTGCTCCAGAACTCGAGGGGTTCGTTATTGTGAATGAAGTCGACGAGGGAATTTTTCAATTTTTTAAAGGGCTCAAACAAGGAGATCCTCTTGCGCCTTTCCTTTTCATCTTGGTCATGGAGAGTCTTCATATCTCTTTCAATAGAGTGGTGGAAGCAGGCTTGTTTCAAGGTATTGTTTTAAATCCTTCGACCCATTTATCTCATTTGTTCTTCGCGGACGATGTTGTTTTTATGGGACAGTGGAACTCGAATAATATTGAACCTTTTTATTCACGTGTTAAAATGTTTCCATCTTGCGTTTTTGTGGTTTAAATATTAATTGGGTAAAAGCAGTTGAGTGGGTATTGCGATTAAATGATGTGTATAGTGCAGCAAGCGTGGGGGGGGGGGGGGGGGGGGGCGGGGGGGGGGGGGAGGGGGGGGGATGTGAATTAAAATTGGATGGTGGTATTCTTCATACCCCGTTTATTTATCTTGGCTCGAAAGTGGGGGGTAGTATGTTAAGGGTTAATGCGTGGGACGACATTGTGGATAAGTTGGTTGTTCGTCTTTCGAAATGGAAGATGAATACTTTATCTGATAGGTGGAAGACATAACTCTTCTCCTAATCGGTTCTTGGAGCATGTCTTATTTATTTCATCTATGTCAATATTAGGTGCCCATGAAGGGTTCTCCCTCGTATGGAATCCATTATGTGTAGTTTTTTAAATGGGGTGGTGATGATTTCTATGAAAAGCCGATTTGGGTTAAATGGTGTAAAGTGTTAGCTTCAAAAGATAAAGGCGGCCTTGGTGTTTCTAGTCTATTTGCGTTAAATAGAGCTCTCCTGATTAAATGGGTGTGGAGATTTAAAACTCAGAATAATCTATTGTGGACGAGGGTTATAAAGGCCATTCATGGGGATAAGGGCAGATTTGGTATTGGTTCGAAGGTGTTTCATAAGTCCATTTGGTGTGATATTGTTCGAGCAGGTCGCCCCCCCCCCCCACCCCCCCCCCCCGCCCCCCCCCCCCCCCCACAACACTGATCTCCATTATAAAATTGCAAGGATTTGATACTCTAATTTTTATGCAGAAAAAGATTGGAAATGGAAAAGATACGTCTTTTTGGGATGATGTTTGGATTGGCGAAATTCCGTTGAAATTTAGATTTCCAAGACTTTATAATTTGGAGACCAATAAACATGCTGATGTGGCCTCTAAACTAATTCAAGTGCACTTTTCGAATCTTTTAGGACGTTGTCCGAGAGGAGGAGTTGAGCACCAATTCCAAATGGGTGAGCTTACAACGTTGCTTAATGATGTTGTTCTTGGGGATATGGATGATAGATGGCGCTGGACTCTCGATGGCAGTGGGGATTTTTCGGTTGCTTCGGTTCGAAGAGCTTTGGATGATATCCGGCTTCCTTGTGTTTCGACTCAAACTCGATGGATAAAGGAGGTCCCTATTAAGGTAAAAATTCTCGCTTGGAAGGTTCGTTTGGATTGTCTTCCCTCCCGGCTGAATCTTTCTCATAGAGGTTTGCCAATTCCATCTATTCTTTGTCCGATGTGTGGAATTGCGGTTGAATCAACATCGCATATCTTTTTTGGTTGTTCTGTGTCTAGTGATATTTTCCGGAAAATTTGCTCATGGTGGAATGTGGGTTACTCGGACTTAAGTTCCTTCGAAGATTGGGAGAATTGGCTTAATAACATCAGGCTTCTTTCCCAGACTAAGAAACTGCTCGAAGGGATTTGTTTTGTTTTCTGGTGGCATCTATGGACTTATCGGAACAAACTGCTTTTTGGTGTTGACCATCCTCTAATAGCGGACATTTTTGATAGTGTGGTATCTAGTTCTTATAGTTGGTGTCGGTCTAGATGTACAAGATCTATTAGATGGGACGACTGGTATAAAACCCCTTATCTTATTTCCTTGTAATTTCCTAGCTCCTTGCTAGTTTTTATTTATAAATTGCCGTTCTAAAAAAAAAACACAATATGTGGTTTCTAGTTTTAGAAAAAAAAAATAGAGAAAAAAATATCAACAAGTGTCTATTGATGTGTGAAATCTAAATTTAAATTTATATTATCGTGTCTTTTAAATTTTCTCCAACACTCAATGCAGTGTACCCGTTCGTGTAGTATAGAGAGTCGGCAAGACCGGTCATTCGCGAGGAGCGACGGATCCTAAGTTGTCTAATTGGTAGTTTATTAATTCAACAATGTTTTATATCCGCCGATTATGTATTTATACTAATTAACTAAGAACAAAAAATATATAAAAAAATAAAGTAAATACTGGAGGAGATATCAAAAGATAAAGGCATGCTTGCCTTGCCAATCCGTTAATTTCATCAATATCATGTCTAAGTGAGTCTTAGATAGAGGAGGTCGAATACGATAGCCACCACTCATTACTTCTTCCTAAAAGCAGATGACGCCATTTCTGGTCCAATATCCTAAGGGGTTGTTTGGTTGGTAGATATTTGAAGGTTTTAGGTGATTTTAAATTTCAAATTCACTCTTTCAACATGTTTGGTTTAAAAAATAAGAAGGGTTTTAAATTTTAAATACATCAAAAAGAGGTTTTTATAACTCATAGGATGATGAGTGGATTTAAATATGGGACTTTAAAGTATCTCAAGTGGACAAAGTTACCCTTTATCATTTCCACTCGAAAAAATTACATGTTTCGTCATTATGGTTTATATCAAACAACAAGTTTTGTCCCTATTTCATTTTAAGTACACAAGTCGTCTCTAATTTTGAAACTTGTAACGAAAACAATCCCTATTTTGGATGGTTGTTAAGTTTTTTCGTGTAATTTTTCGTTACAAGTTTCAAAATTAGAGACGACTGATGTACTTAAAATGAAATAGAGATGAAACTTATTGTTTGGCATAAAGAACTAAACATGTAATTTTTTCTTTCCACTCTCTCCTTTCCCATCTCACATACAAATCGCAATAAAACCATCCTCCTCATTTTTCATCAGATACAAATCACAATAAAACCACTCTCCTTCCTTTAAACTCCATCACTCAAATCTTTCATTTTCATCATTAAGTTTGTTTTAATCTTTAAAATCTCTCTTTTTTTTAGTTATTAATCTGCTGGTAAGAATTTATAATTTTATTATACGGTTTCTTTTTCAAATCTTCATGGAAGATGTGTGCTTACGAAAAGAGATCTCGGTGTTCAAATAAGTTTGATTTTTTTTATTGGTTCAATCTTGTGAATGATATTATTTATAATAAGATTGTTTTTAATTTTAATAAATATAGAAAAACGTTAGTTAGCTTTTTAATGCTAGCCATTGTTTGTTATTCTGTTTGATATATACACGTACGATTGTAACAAGCAAAAGAACCCGCGCGTTGCGGCGGGGCTAATTTTTTCCCGAATAATTTTTTTTTACGTTTCGGGGGGTTTTTTTTTTGGCGAAGCGTTATGCGGGGCTAATTTTGTAAATTTTTTGGGGCTAAATTTTTCCTGAATATTTTCTTTTTGCGGGATGGTTTTGTAAATTTTTTACGGGATTTTTTGTGTAAGGAAATCGTAAATAGTTAAAAGGTGAGGGTCCGTTTTGTATTTTTTTTTTACTTTGGGCCAGATTTTAGGCTATTTTTTGGGTTTTTTTTTGGCTAATTTTTTCCCGGATATTTCCTCTTTTTGTATGATTCGGGAATATATTTTTTTGCGTTGGGACGGGTTAATTTTTTCCCGAATATTTTCTTTTTTTTGGACGGTTCGATATCTTTTTATTTGGGCCGATGAATGTAAAAAAGTTGTGAACAATAAAAACTTGACGTGTTTTTTTTGTTAATTTTTACGGGATTTTTTGTGTAAGAAAATCGTAAATAGTTAAAAGTTGAGGGACCGTTTTGTTTTTTTTTTTACTTTGGGCCAGATTTTAGGCTATTTTTGCTAGGTTTTTTTATACTTTGGGCCACATTTATAATCAATTTTAGGCTAGTTTGTCGACAAATGTTGAAATTATAGTAATAATTTTTTAAATGACTAATGTTTGGGGCCTCAATGTTTAAAGTGGTTTTTTTTTGCTATATGGGTTTTTTTTAATATTATGGGTTGTACTTGTGACGCATATCGATTTTTAAAGTTATTATGTATCGAAGAATGTTTCCGCGGTATTTTTTTTTTTATCTGAATAAATCAGACTTTTGTGAATATTTATTGTGCTTCCCTGCCCTACTTTTTTCATACACATTTAAAAAAAAACAAAAACAAAAACAAAATAATTAAAAAAAACTAAAATCGGGCTGCCCAATATGGGAGCTCGATACTGTAGCAAATTAGTCCACTGTCAAAACGACAGTGGATTTGTCGCCTATTGTGTTATATAGTAATGTGTTGGTTTTGAGTTTTATCACTATATAATAGAAAAATGTCCACCATTGAAGAATACAGGTTTTTCATTTTTGAAACAAACATGATAATATAAGAATAATTTGGTCATTTATCATTATTAGCAATGTAATTCTTTTTACATATTTTAATCAACTAAACATGTTTTAGAATTGTTAATATGAGTGTTTCAAACCCTTCCAAATTGAAAATACTTAAGATTTTTACAACCACATATTTTAACTTCATGAACCAAACAGAACCTAACTGATTATCCAAGTATTAAGCTTCTCAACTAATTTACGTAACCTACATTTCTGTGTGGTTGTCAAACCACTTAGTTTTCTTGATAATAGAGAGAGCCCTCTTTCGGGTCCAATAACGCTATTACCGCTACTAAATCTTAAACCATATTGTCTACCACTTTTAATCAGGTGAGCGCCCTTTCGAAAACATGCCTCACCATTAAAGATAAATGCCAAGATATTTTAATGATTCTTATAGGTGTCGTTCATACGGTCAATATACTAAATAACTATAGTCACCAGGTAGCTATAATCTGTTGGGTTTAAACAACTAATTAACCTTTAATATAGCACGAGTACGCAGCGGAAAACATAAACAAGTATAGAATATGTAATTAACAAAGGGATCAAGAACGCGTACCTTTTAGCAATTAACGAATACACCGTCTTGAATATACGTGTGTGTATAATAAATAATACCACGCAAAAACCAAACAAGTTACCAAAGTAGATAACCTCTATGGTATGCACACACTACACGTCACCGTGATACGTTATGATGCTAGTCCCTTTCTCACGAATATAAAAACAACCCAACACAATGTTCTTTTGTCTTAGATCTTGGCGTCAACGATCGATGTCCCAAAAAGAATTAAATCAGCAATTTCTAACATGGAGAAAATAAATAACACAAAATTACCATAACGTAAGATAAATCTACAACATGAATATTATGTATTATGATTGAATGTGAATAATATCATAATATCATAATTATACATGCATAAAGATCACATGTGTAGGGCACTAGGCTCAGGGGCGGAGCTAGGGGTTCCCGGGGGTGCATGAGAACCCGATAAAATTTTGTCGCGTAGCTTATATATTTGCTAAAAATCTTTATTTCTTCAAAATGAACCCGGTCCCAAAATTATGTGTTACATAAATACTCGTATTAAAAATTTTGTGCACCTGATGACTTAATTCTCTGGGTTCGCCCCTGACTAGGCTAATAGCATGCGTAAGGATAAGTCGACTGACTTGGAATATCATATATCATCGTCATCCGATTTATGAACCTTGAGGGGTGTTTATATAGTCTCCAAACTTGTTCTCCAAGTTAGGCTAGAGCACCTCCTCAAGTTTCATAATTTGACACTTTCCTCCCTTGTATTTTTTTAACACCCTTCGGGTTTTAGTTTTCGTACTAACAAGTCCCTCACTTGTTAATATCTATTAATTATTATCAAACGTCTAACGTTAAAATTAACGACAGTTTAATTATTTCGCGAAACATATTAATATAATTAATATACAATAAATATATTAATTACATAATTATATGTATCCTCTGTGTAAACGCGTGTGCCCCCATAGGCTTACGTAATTTCCCGGACATATATTATTTGATATATGTACATATCCCAACAGCTCCCACTTGGACATGTATCAAATAACATTGGTAAGCGTCTAGCAACACGTCAATGCTCTCAGGAATACCTGAGTGTACTTCATAAAGTCACAGTTAAATAATTTAAGTATTTACAATCCATTTGTTTTTTATACCGTGTTAAAAATGGATATGGATCTAAGTCATTCCATTATTTATCGAGTCAGTTTATTTACAATCCCTTTGTTTCTGATACCGTGTTAAAAATAGATATGGATCAAGGTCATTCCATTATTTAACGATTATGTTTCTCGCATATGTAATTAATCAAGATTAACAAAAATCATTGAGACATATCTACATAAGTTTTTTGGGTGAGGCCACACATACATCTGATTAATCCTACGAGGGGCCTAGTGAAATCATACTTCAACTATTGAAGGAACACATTCTTTATTGACTACAAGTGCCAAGTCATATGCTTCAAAAACACTTCTGAAAATAGTCCTTATTAGCTACCTTATTCGGGATAACTTAAACTACATCAATAAGGATTAGGCACATATGCAAGACCTACTTGCATCTCAAGTCTAAGGATTTAGTAAATTAAAATCACTTACAAGATTCACTTAATGACGCTGAACCAAAAAGTAATGATCTTGTTAGTTGGGGAAGTCCAATATTCATCTTATGAATATCATGTGAGTTTGGCGGACACATCCTTTAATATCAAAGATATCACCAATCACTCAGATTTGTATTAGTTCAACAATATTCCCATATTGTTGATCGACAATGGACTAATTTAGAATAATAAATATTATTCATGGATTAAACATGCAAATACAGGACACAATTTATATTAAATATAACCGCATACCACGTATCATTATCATTAATAAAATTGTCTAAACATCCCTTATCCAAATACTAAATAGATCAAATGCATGATAATTCTAGTTGACGAATCATGCCTCAAGATACGACGATCGTACTTGCTGACAAGGCATAGATTTCATTAATTTCAACTATCTTTGATCTTTTGGAATTTTGAGAATATTTATTTCAAGAATTCAATTAATGAAGTTCTTGAATATCTATGATGATTGTTTGTTAATACAAATATCTTAATATTAACACACTATATCTCATAAGGTGTGTGACATTAACTATTGACAACAATCATCTTTCGTAGCTTCCAAAAGTGTAAAGTATTCTTATTCTTTAATGTATAATGCAACTATGCTCTCAGTTGAGCACAACTAGTTCACATGGTCATCATAAAAAATGAAATCATACCATGACTAGTATTGAGTGTCATCTCAATTCGATTTAGCATCCGTGTGCATAAACAACCCCATGCTTTTACAATTCGTAAACAATGAATATTCTCTTAATAATGTTTGGCACATCATGAACTCCAAGTTTATTGGTTTACTTAAATTGCACAATAAATTGTCACAATATATATCCTTAGATTTTTTATTACTATGGACAAATCCACAATCTAGGAATGATTTCTCAAATCCAAACATATTCTATTAAAATATTCAATTCAAAGATTATCTAATAACTTTCGATTAAATACCAATGTTGTCAAATCATCTTGCATTCATGCATGATACAACTATTATCCATGCATTGTCAATTCTAGTTGTTGAATCCATGCCTCAAGAACGCTGAAATGATAGATTTCATTAGTTCAAACTAGCTTTGATCTTTAGAATTTTGAGAATATTATTCAAAAATTCAATTAGATGAAGTTCTTGATAATATCTGATGATGGATTGTATGTTTTATTACAAATATCTCAATATTAACACACTATATCTCATAAGGTGTGTGACATCAACTATTGAAAAACAATCATCTTTCGCAGCTTCCAAAAGTGTAAAGTATTCTTATTCTTTAATGTTATTATAAGCAACTATGCTCTCAGTTGAGCACAACTAGTCCAATGGTCATCATCAAAAATGAAATCATACCATGACTAGTATTGAGTGTCATCTACAATTCGATTTAGATCCGTGGTACCAAACAAAACAACCCCATGCTTTTAAAATCCGTAAACAATAAATATTCTCTTAATAATGTTTGGCACCTCATGAACTCCAAGTTTATTGGTTTATATGCTAATTGACACAACAATTGTTGCCAATATATTCCTTATATTTTCATTACTTTGTTACAATTCCATAATCTAGAAGAAATTCTAAAAACCAAAGATTATTCATTAACTTATTCAATTCTATAATTATCTATAACTTTTGGACTTAAATACCAATGTTGTCAAAATCCATCTTGCATTCAGCATTGATACAACTATTCTTTTACACAATATGATGTACAAAATGAATCCTTTAGTCATACTTAAGATTCATTCATGTTCTATCTTATCAAAAGATGTCTATCCATTTAGACTTTCTAAATGGTTTGTCAAATTGTGTTAGATTTCTATAGCGCATATGTTCATAGCAATAAACATATATTTCAAGGTTGTATGTTATATTTCCTAAATCTTTTAGGTGAAGGAAACCTGAACATAATACTCCCACTAGATTTTAGGAATACTCAGGAGTTATCTTTATTTAACAATAAACTTAAGATTATTCTCCTAGATGCTTGTAATAATCCATACTTGGATTCTTGTCATTTGTACACTTCATAAAGATTGTATGAATTCATAAACTCTTTTGATTACTAACCTTCCTCGCAATAGTAATCATCTAAGGAAGAGTTTTAAATTCCATTGTCATAGTTCATCAATATGAACACTAGTATGACAATCAACCATCTTTATATAATTAATGTGCATAGAAAGAAATTTAATGAAAAACAATTGCTTGTGTATGATTAAAATCCCATCATAATGCATGCATTAAATATGTGTACAACATTGTCCTTATGATTTTTAAACCAAGAACCAAACCACTTGGGTTTTTTTCACTTTGAAGAAACTCATTTTAACTTCACAGTCTAACCGTTTAGTTAAAGATCAATCAAGTTCCAAAAAATGATTATTTTTGTGGACAACATCTTAACATTCATAGTTTGAGTCACTTATCAAATTCAAAATTCAACAATGCATCTTAATGGTTTCACCATGATACTAAATTCAAATTTCAATGCATTTTAATGATTAACAGGTTCACCATGATCATGTGACTCATATTCCTCAATATTGATATAACATTTATCAATCAAGTATTTGAGGTATCCTTGCGGATCTATGAACAAGTATTATATCATTATGAGGTTTAAACTTTACATGTAAAGCCCCGATATGATATTCACTAGTGTGTTTAAGAAGGTTATGTATTTTGTATTTTTATCTCTTTCAGATCTAAAAATGCTCCCACTTGCTTTTTGTAATTTTAGACTCTTCTATAATTACTTAGCATGTAGAGGGACGTTACAAAATACATTGACAGTTCGTGAGTTTAGTTTGTTAATTTCATTCTTCATAAGACTTTTAACAAATTCAGAATTTAAATTTTAAGACTTAATGATGGTGTCTTATTAACCTTCTCAGTTGAAGTTTTATTGAGTATATACAAGACATACTCATTTCAAACCTTGATAGATTTGGAGGTAAAATATTTAAGTTATCAAAATCAAATAATTCCAAAAAAATTGATTCAACACTCTAGACGTACCTAAATATGTGGTATTCTATGAGTAATATAATTGTGAGACTTTATCACAATCCTTTAAATAACTTAATACTTTTTAGGTTACATACTTATCAATTGTGTCAAACCAAATTGAATATATAGTATTTAAAAACCTATTTGCATAGAATAATGTATACGGCTTTAACTAGTTCAAGAACTCTATGTAAATATCTTTTCAAAAGATATAACATGTTAACTTATACATTATTTTTCCTTTGAACAATTCAAGGACTTTTGTTCATGTCATAACCAGAAGATATGACTTACTTTATGTTATAAGTTTTTCAACAATTAAAGGACTTCAAGTTTATTAATTTACATTAAACATAAACATATTTAACTAAAGTAATTCTGAACGCCGACTATTGGCTTAAATAGTAATTTCAAGTCAAACAAGATTACTTTATTATTTGGGACATTCCAAGAACACATAAACAGTTTACTTGAAGTAGTCTTTAAATCGAGATTACTTCATTATTTTGGACATTCCAAAAACATATAAACATTTTACTTGAAGTAGTGTGATTGAGGGTTGTACTTGGTGGAAAATCACACATTGATGGTTCTAGAGCCGTTGTTGATGACTCAATTTCCTCATGACTTGGAGGATTATATGAACAAACTTGAATTGCCATCAAAATCAGAGCAGAATCTTCTTGAATGAAGTCATCACCTTAGTTAAAAGATTGGATGGTTGTTTCATCAGATTATAGTTACAATGGAGGAGCCTCCATGTTTCGTCAACAATAATTGAGATGTATAAGAGAGTCTTCATTAAGTTTGAATCGGTTTGTGCAGCGGAATTGAATGGGTATGTTCAGAAAACTTCTTCTCAAAATAATATTCAAACAATGGACCAAACAAATTAATCCAAATCTTCTTAAATGGAAGTCTCCTAGTTCTTCTGCTGATGAATTATAGATTATGAATAGTTGAAGCTTGGGTTCTAAACAATCGTGTTCAGAAGCCATAGATGTGAGCTCGTCAAACTTGACATGTATGTTTTCCATAATCTTTTTTATGCGTCGGTTATAGATTCGAAACCCTCTTGATGTTTCCGAATAACCAATAAAGAGACCCAATAATCTCTTTTGGTTACATTTTATCCAAGATCATCTCGGTCAATTGTTGGATAACAATATGAACCAAACACATGAAAATATTTCAACATTGCGCTTTTACTCCAACTTAATAGATCATAAGCGTTTTTGTTATGTCGGTAGTGAATGATTGACCGATTTTGAGTAAAACAAACGGTAGCCACTGCTTCAGCCCAAAGAAATTCAGGTAATCGAGAAAAGATAAGCATCGTACGAGCAACTTCAACAAGAGTTTGATTACGTCTTTCAACTACTCCATTTTGCTGAGGCATTCGAGCAGTTGAAAATTGTTGCATGATACCGAACTTTCATAATGAGCTTTAAGAGTTGCATTTTGAAATCAAGTACCATTATCTGTACGCACTATTGATAACGTTTAGGCTTTTATAATCAGTTGAGCTTTGAGCAATGAATTCTTTATAATCTCTAGAGTTTTCATCTTCGAATGAAGAAAGTAAACCCATGTATATCGAGAATAATCATCCACGATCACAAGAATATACTTCTTTTCATTGATTGAAGCTACCCGCATTGGACCACATAAATCCATATGAAGTAATTCCAATTTGGAGTGATCACTTAGAACTAATTTGAGTAGATGAGAAGCTTTCTTCCTTTTTACTCTTTTACAAGCAGAACAAATGTGATCTTCTATATTTAAACTTTGGAAGACCATCAACCAAGTCAAGTCTGGTAAGATCGTTTATGGTGCCAAAATTAAGATGTGAAAGTCTGCGGTGCCATAACCATGACTTTGTCGAAGTTGCCTTAGACATTAGACAAACGGGTGAAGAAGCAGCCATGTCAGAAATGGAGATAGTATATAAATTTGATTCGCGACCGCCCAGATAAGCAAAATCATCTCCTTCCAAATTATGCCATAACATTCTAGAACGAAACGCCCCTTCTAAGTCCCATCACAAATTGTCCCAACACTAAAGAGAGGATTAATGTCCCAAGACCTCAAAACATAATATACATGACAAATATGATATTGCCTGTATAAAATCACCATAGCCTGTTGTATAACATGCTGCAAAATTATTATTTCCAAAGCGAACAGTGCCCATGAATTTTTCAATGAAATTTTCCAGCAATGATCGATCACTCGGCATATGCTTTGAAGAACCACTATCAACAATCCACAAACGAACCTGACGTACCTGTAACACAGAAGTAAACACCACATGGACAAGTGGCAATTTGACACCCATTTCTTAACAGAGATTGGATTAGTGTTTTTCAGATGTAACACTATTTACTGACCATTCGTTTTGTGTTAACCAGGAGACAACCCAATACAACATTTGTTTTTGATTCAATCAAACCATTTTTGCCAAATTCGACTAGTTTCGAATCTTGTTACGTTAATGTATGTGCTTAAAGAGTTGTCTCGTAAGATTTCTTTTTGCTTTGTACTCAGAAACCTTATCGTTAGCTTTTGAAAGGGTATTTTCGACATCAAATCTTAATGTTGGAGACTACTAAGTAGTATCTAAAGACTTGAATATGTTGACGACCTTAGAAAAACCTGATTCTTGTGAACTACATAAGTAGTATCATAAGATTTTGGTATTCTAGATTGTTAGCCTCAAAATATTGAGTCGAACATGAAGTTCGTTCATTATGTATTTAAGTCTCGGTCAATCAATTAGTTTAACGTTTGTAATAAGAAAAGTATCGAGAATCGGGCTCGATAGTTTATACTAATATTGAAAATTTTTCTCGGGATTTTAATCCCAACAAAACCCGGAGCCCCGGGTCCAATTCAAATACTCCTGAAACGTCCTTATTGTTTCGGGATAATAATAAGTAACATTTTCACACCTAATGAAAAAGTTTAGGAGTTAGTTTTTTTTCATAATACACATTCACTTTCTATTTTCTTCTCTCCCATCACACTCTCTCTTCCTTTCTCTCCCTCTCTAGGAAATCATCTCACTCCTTTCTATATTCTTGATCTAGAACCGTGTATGATATGAAGTGTATGTGTTTAAAGGGAATCCTCATTGGCATCCAAAGCTGCAGTGGGTTTGTGTATGATTCATGTGGCTAATCAAGATCTAATACGTGGGGATTGTTTGATTTGTTGTTTTTTTTGTATCAAAAAAAAATAGCAAGAAAAATCCAAGATTTGATCTTTGTTTGTGGTAAAATTGTTAAAGATTTGTACTTTCGGCTTAGAACTATCCCTGCATCATTACTAGTGGTTTAACATCATTATCGTATCTTTTAAGAAAGTTTGAAAGATTTTTTCTTGGCCTCTTTTTGTCTAACTGAAAGGGTGTTCTTCATTATGTTTTGTCATTGCTTTTGGTCTCTCATTGTGTTTTTGGTCATTGATTTTGCTACTGAAGACATTGCGTTTTGCCTCAAGACTGCATTTTGGTCATTGCGTTTTGCCTCAAGACTGCGTTTTGGTCATTGCGTTTTGCCTCAAGACTGCATTTTGGTCATTTCATTTTGCCTTAAGACTGCGTTTTGGTCATTGCGTTTTGCCTCAAGACTGCGTTTTGGTCATTGCGTTTTGCCTCAAGACACTACGTTTTGCCTCTGCGTTTTGCCTAATTGAAGACCCTTATTGCGTTTTGCCTAGGGGAGACTCTGTCCATTTCATTTCTTGGTTGCGTTTTGTCTCAAGAATTGACTGCGTTTTGTCTAAAGACACTGCGTTTTGTCCATTGAAAACCCTTGGTTACGTAAGGTCGATCCGCGCATCAGGTGGTATTTGGCCGAATTTGGGAATCTATTAAACATTGTCTTAACATAACAAAACATCAAATCAAACAACAAACAAAAGACTTAAAAGGACTAATCATTCAACAAACACTCATTAACATTAATCGATTATTCATTCACGGTTTGTCTATTGATTTTGTAAAATCCCGTTAATTCACTTATCGGTTTTAATCATAGACGTGTAAAATCCCGTGAACGTGAATTGCATTCAAAACCACAACTTCAATCACATCATATCCACTTAAGATCCAACAACTTTCACACTTCATAATTCATAACCATTCATTCATCATGACTACTCCAGTCAATACATCCTCAACAGATAGTCAAATGCACAACAATATCATGGCAGCTGGTTCAAAAGATCGTCCACCAATGCTTGGACCAGGAATATATTCACAATGGAGATCACGTTTTCTACGGTACATTAACACGAAACTAAATGGTGAGGGACTGAGAAAAGGCATACTATCTGGTCCCTACGTGCCATCCAAGGCTGTCAAGATCGTGATCCCACCTGAGATCGTTTTTGTCTTTGCAAGACCGAGATCGTAAGATCGGATCGAGATCGTAAGATCCTACCAATTTATCATGTTCTGTAAGCAACGGATAAACGAGTCAAACTATTTTTATTTCTACTCATCATCAAAGATAAATTTTTATAATATCCTTTTGAAAATGTTAAAGTTCAAATTTAAAATACCAAAGTAAAAGTAAAAGACAAAAAAGTCAAGTTTCAATCATCACATTCACGATTTAACAGAATAAAATTACATAACATGCCTAATAAACGTATCAAAACAAAATACATCACTAGTATCACTACAATTAAGCTATCTAATTTGAAACTTAAAGGTTAATAGTTAAAACTATGAAATTAAAACTATGAAAAGATAAAAGAAAAAACAACAATTACCTGTCAGGTAA